>JAMFLL010000412.1:0-39087 GCA_027475725.1 Pythium rhizo-oryzae
ACCACCGTACGCGAGCGAGAACTCGCAGTTACAGAGGTCCGGCTTGCCCTCATCGCAGTCAACATCCTCAATGAAGATCGACTTGTTCTCACGGAAGCAGCGGTCACGGATGGCGTTGGCAACCGTCTTGGTGGCGGCCTCGGCGTAGAAGTTCTTGAAGTAGAGAGCGATCTGCTTCTCGAACGTGACCTTGTTGAAGTTGCGGGCAACGACGAAGAAGAAGCACAGACCGGCGACGTACTCGAGGGTGACGGCGTCGATCTCGGCCTTCTTAGCGGCGGCGTCCTCGGCAACCGACTCCTTCACGATCTTGAGGATGTTGTCGTAGTCGACCTTCATGTCCTCCTCCGACACCTCGACGGCACCACCGGCAACGAAGAGCGTGTGGTGGGCGCGCGTGGCGACGTCACGGCACTCGGGGTCCGAGACCGTGTCGATGATCTTCTTGAGGCCAGGAAGAAGCTTCGGCATGAAGAGCTGGGCCTCAGCCGGGTCGTCCATGAGCTTGCACATGTTGTCAATGATGACGGCAGCCTGACGCTTGACGGCGGTCTTGCCCTCCTTCAGGGCACGCTGGAGCAGCGGCTCCATGAGCGCGAGAGCCGGGGCCTCGACGGTCTTGACGAACGTCGTCGACGCAAGCTTGTGCGTGCACTCGGCGACCTCCGACGGGTTGGCCATGCAGCTGACGAGCGCCGGGATGAACGGCTCAATGTCCATGTTGCCCACGACGTGGCAGACCTTGGTCAGGGTCTCCTTGGAGGCGACCTTGACCTCGTTACGGGTGTCCCACATGCAGTCCGTGACGACCGGGATGATGTCCGGAAGGCAGCGCGAGACCTGGAACGGCGCGATGGTCGAGAGCTCGGCGATGAGGTCGAGCGCGACCTTCTTGGTCTGCCACTTGGCCGTGCGCTCGAGGGCCTTGAACAGCATCGGGAGCGCGCGGATCGTGAAGTTCTTGTTCATCGACGAGATGATGGTGAGCGCGGCCTCCTCGGCCGACGGACGCACAAACGTCTTCTTGTCGGCCGTGAGGTCGAGCAGGTCCGCGAGCAGCGGCACGATGTAGGCCTCCGTGCGCTCCGCGTACTTCTGCATCAAGTCGTCGATGACGTACGCCGACACCACCTTGGCGTCGGCGTCCGCGCCGGTCAGCGCCTCGTGGAGCTGCTGCGCAACCACGGCAAGGTTGATGTCCTTGTCGGTGTTGATCAGCTCCGAGAGCTTCTCGGCCGCGACCTTCTTCTTGTCGTCGGCATCGGCCTTGAACGCCTGCTTGAGCGCCTCCGTGAAGTGCTTGCTCTTGTCGATCGCGAGCTTGCTGATGCCTTCCGCGGGCGAGTAGGGAGCCATCGTCAACGAAAGGAAATGGATGGGGGGAGGAGGGGAAGGAGGGGTCGAGGCAGGTGCCGACTTGGAAGAGGGGAAATTCCAAAATGAGCCTCCGGGGCGAAGCCTGCGGACGGCGGCCGCGCGGCCCGAGGCCAACCAAATCCACCCAGCCACACAGCCCGAGCGAAAAGCCACAGCCAGCCAACCCAAATGACGCAGAGAGGGGAGGGAGGGGTGGGAAAGGGGGTTTCACGACACGGCTCCTCCCTTCTTTCCGCTCTCCCCCCTCTCGCTCGGCGTCCAACTGCGTGCGTGTGTGGTTGGGGTGGGCTGGAAAGTAAACTACGACGGTAAACTACGAAATGGAAAATTTCAGGCCGTCAGCACGAAAAAAAAACGAGAAGGGAAGGGAAAACAAACCCAGGCCAGGCGGCACGAACACACCATCAGTGGACAAAAGCCGACTTGACATCCGTGAGAGAAGATTCAAGCCGTCGGCGGAATGAGGGGGGCCGGGTAAGATTTCAAAAATGTGGGAAACGGGAGCGAAGGCTTTGCGCCCCGTCGCTCAACCCAGCCCTCCCTTCGTCAGCCAAAGTCATCTGTTTTTTGTTTAGTTTAACGCAAAAGGGTTAGGGCTTACAGCTCGCTGAATCTTCCCGAACTGGGACTGTGCGTGCTGAGTTCGACGATGAAACTAGGCCAAAAAAACTGGGAGAGCATGTCACAATGCGGCGACAGCTTTGTTAGGTACCACTGCTGAGGACGGAGAGAGGTGGACTGGCTCTTCTTTGGCATCGATCGCGCCAGGTTTTTGGAGGTCCAGCCATTTTTCTGGCGGGCTGCCAAGACAACGAACAGCTCGCAGATTCCAGCATCAAATCCGTGAAACTAAAACTAAAAATCTATCCGTTGGGAACAAATCGAGATTCATCGGAGCGAACAGGGTGCTGGAATAAGTGCCAGTTCGATCCGTTGGAAATTTGACAGCTCAGCGTTCTGCGCATCGCCGTCTTGAGACGCGCGGCATGTCTAGAGGCGTTTCATTCTCCGGACAATCCTGAACAGTCATTCGCGTGCGTGGCCGGCTAGTTCAGGTTTGTCTCTTGGAGAGCACAACTCCGCCAGCCGTTGGTTTCCCAATGAAGCCACGAAACGATTGGCTAATGGCTTCGCTGGAACTTTCTCCAAAATGACGCGTATCTTACAAGTCGAAACGGTTTTGAGTTCAAAGTTACCCTAACCTAACCCTAGAACACCTTCAGAAGTTTGCAAACTGTGCTTCTATCTATTTGAACAGGTAGGTGGAGAATGAGGGGTGCCGAGCTGCTTGACGATGCCTCGCAGGCGACAAGAACGAACGACAGCCTCATCGCGCGTGCGTGCGCAACATCCGCTACAGTTAGTCCATTCCCGCTCCGTTCGCACTGACAAATGTGCAGTGTAACGACAGCTCAAGTGGATTCTCCGTCTTCTCTTTCCAGCTCTTTTGGTTAAATTTCCGTAGGGGTAGTGCTTCAACTCATCCTCCAGACTGGGACGTTGTTGAGCCAACAAACCACCAAATCCTCTAAGCAGAGACCCGAGGACGACGTTGAACACACACGATTGAAGTATGGACGCTTTCAGTTGGAATCCTCGTATATTTAGACCGGACTGTCAATTCGGTCGCGTCTTGCACTGTATGGGTCCGTCACGGAGGATCGTTTCACGTTGCAGGTTGGCACCCATTCTGTCATTATAAAAGTATAGAGGTGTAGTACGTGGCCAACACGTCACTCATGCCCTTTCGTCGTTTGTGCTGATCCGATTGGAGCCAGATCATGCGTGTCACGCGACGGTTGGTGTGAGATCCATCACCCAATAACCCAAGATTCGCGCTTCAGCCCGAAAAGCCACGCTGACCCGCCCTGGGACGGTGAGGCTGGGGGCCACCTCACGGCAAGGTTGCCGTGAGGTGGTTGCCGGCAACCCGAGCAAGTCCGTGGGTGCGGAGAGGAGCGCAACCGCCTGTCGAGGGCAGAGAAGGGTGATGGTGACGGAGGATGACGGCGCTCTCTCCTGTCCTCTCGCTTGTCTCTTCCCCTTTCCGGCCACGCTCTCGGACCTGCTGGGCTGTGTTTGCCTGCGGGACTCTCCACCACCAATCCAACGGGCGACCGCCCCAAACAAAACCATCTCGGTTCTCAATATGAAACTACTGTTGGCTACGCGGCGGCGTGGTGTGCGCTGCTCCAACGGATACATGCCAGTATGTGAGACGAGCTCGGACGTTTCCTCCGGCCGTCAAGCGCACACAGCACACATCCATCGTGCGCGCCTTCAGCACGAACTGGCGGGGTAGCATGCTGGCCCACAACTAAACTTTACTCCTTTCCCTAACACGCAAAACCATCATCCAAAGCAGTCAAAATCGTGAAAATTGTGAGTGACCGGGAGAGCCATATCAAAACTCCTACGTACAGCATTGTGCCGTGTTGGAGCCGCCCTTGAAAAAACATCCTTGTTACTGTAAAAATGCGATCGCATGACCCGACGGCCACTCGTCCTGGTCTTGGCGCGTGGTGTGTGCTTGATGCCGCTTCTTTGGTCCGTTGTGGCCGGCCGCCCATCGAAACTCTATGTGAAACAGTGCCGCGTTCGTTGGATCGTGCTCTTCTCATGCCGGTGTTGGCTGTCTCACGCTTCACGTACCGGAATACGTCCTCTCCCTCCTCCGACTTCGTAGGGTCGGACCTGTTTCACTCCAGCCGGGAGCGTGAGCACTTCCAGCTGACCAACGGATGCGCAGTGGTCGTGGGACGCTCCTGACGCCGCCACCCGTAAATTGGACCCGCTTGACGAGTGCTGGTGCGTCGCAGGGCTGCCCTTTCCCGTGGTTCGAGCCGATCGTCTCGTTGTTCGGTCGGCGCTGTCCACAATCGCATCTCCGGTCGTCTCGGGGTGCTGCGTGGCGCGCCCTGGATCGGAAAAGCGCCGACTAGACAAGAAAAATAAAAAATAAAATACCGAACCCACACCTCCCACAATTTGTCATGGACGCACCGTCAGCGCCAAAACAGCAGCAGGGTGATCGATCAGTGACGTGGCCTTGCCTTCGTTGGTTGGCTGGACGATTTCGTCATCATCGCCTGGACAAAACACGAGCGCCGTCACAGAGGGTGTCACTGCTGGGCCGGAGCTGACGAGTTCCTTTATTTCAGTTGATTTCCTGGCCGCCGAGATTAGCAATGCCGACGGCTTGACTTCCGAACAATGCTCCGCGCTGGCCAGATTGCTTGCCTCACTGCGGAGGGTTCAGCTTCTTCGCCGCGGGGATCGGAGACGTATGCGTGTCACGCGCGGCCGCCAATGTTTCGACAGCCACCCACGGAGCCTTGGCCGTCGCGCCCTCGAGATCAAAATTTGGCGCACGCACGCCGACGCCGGGATGCGTACTCATGGGGGCAAACGACGTGTCGGTCGGTGCCTGGGACGGCGTCCACGTGCACGGTAGGAGCGATCCGAACACGAGATGCTGAATCACGGGGAACTTCTTGAGCACTTCACCCTCGTACAGCTTGAGCATACCGCCGGTGATCTTCTCCCACGAAGGGAGCGCACTGATGTCGTTCAGCATGGGCGAGGTCTCGGCAAACGGTGAGCCGGACTTGACTTCCTTGATGAACTTGATGGCGTCGAAGTAGAGATACTCTTGGCAGTGGTTCTCCAGGACGGTGTCATCGTGGATCGACTCGGGCACGAATTCGTGTTGGCCTACACGCAAAATGTGATCATCTTAAGTGGTGCAGCCCCATCAAGACACATCTGAGGTGGCGTATACGTACCGATCAGCTGGGCAGCACCGAAGTAAAACGGCAGGCAGTGGTAGTCGTCGAGGCCCCACACACCATGCGATCCAGCCGGCTCGAGCATGTAAAGCTTCTGCAGGCGTCGCATGAGTGCCAAATACGCCGCAAACACACGCAGCACCATAGCAGGAAAGTCCTCTTGCTTCAGAAACCCGATCTTGTGAAGGCACACTGAACGATTCACACACATGAGCCACAAACCGAGCCAACCCTATGATCAGCAGCAACCCACACAACATCCGAGGGTGGGAGTGTACTGTGTGGACTTACCAAGCCAGACAATGAAGCTCGTCTCGTGCCCAGTACCGTAGTCAATACGGACACGGTTCCCGAAGCTCTCGTTGAAGTACGCCATGAGCTCAACGATCGCGCCGTGAAGCTCTGCCGGGAGAAGCTCTTCGTGCAAAGCCTTCGATCGCTGAGGAGAAAGGCAAAAAAAATGATGATGATGAGGTGCAAAACAAAAATGCACCGGCCAGTCAGCGTTCCCATACACACCTCCGTGATGCGGTCGTAGAATGTGCGGAAGGCCTTGTTGCCAAACCGCATCGGCTGCTGGATCGGCGGAATCTCGTCGATCCACGAGTTGACTTCGCGCAGCATGGCTACCGCTTTCTCTACATTCTGTTGCACGCGCACCATCAGAAACGACCCATTCGAAACGGCTAACATCCCCTCGACGGTCGACAACGTACGGGAGACACCTTGTACTCGCCCGAGATGCGCAGCCCACGCACGCTCTCGTTGAGGTGCTTGACAAACACCAGGATCATCTCGTACGGCTGCCAGTAGCACACAGGCAACCCAAATGTGCGTCAGTTAGACTCGGCTAAAGACCACACTGTGGCACCAACATTGGAGACGCACCTTGGAGCCGACGAAGCTGCGCAAATCGCGCTCCGCGAAGATCGCGCGCGACGGCTCTCGGTACGCGGGCGTCGCCATGGTCTAGGAGGAGGTCTCGTCGGGCAGTGCAGAGAGAGAGCGCCTGTCAGGTCCTTGGGCGAGCGGAGGAAGGGAAACGCGAGTTTGCTCCGGGGGAAGGTGATTGAAGAACCTGCGGAGAGCGACAAGGCATGCGCGCGCCAGCGCACACATGGCTTTCCACTAAGTTCGCAATTTTAACAAGATAAGTTCGATGGCACCAGTTTGACGGTTTCATGCGTCGCAAAGTGCGCACAAAGTTCGCATTACTTCCTCCACTTCAAGGACGTGGTGGTCCATGGTGGTGACCATAATGGTGTGGGTACTTGGCGACGTGCGCCATGAGCTCGCGCTCTTGCTCCTACGTGGACAGATCCATCCCATCAGTTAGTGTACCCTTCGCCACTGGCTGCGCTCTTGTGGCGTGGGCTCTGACGAACCTGGAGGTTGGGCGGCTTCTTGTCCAGCACGTCGTCGAACATGGTCTCGAGCGCCGGCAGCGGCTTCTTCTCGCCGATCGCGAGCGCCTCCATCACGGCCTCGCGCGCTTGTTCGCGCAGCTTCTCGTCCTGCTGCTCCGTGAGCCACCCGTGGCGCTGGATTGTGGGTACGAAAAGGAGTTAGTCCCACGCAAATGTAGTGCTTGGATCCTTCCCCACACGCACCATCAAGTAGCGCTTGGTGCGGTCGATCGGGTTGCGCTCCTCGGTCCATAGACGCATCTCCTCGGTGTCGCGGTAGAGCGTCGAGTCGTCGGACGTCGAGTGGTGGCCCTGGCGGTAGGTCATGGTCTCCAGCAGCACCGGCCGATTGTGCTCGCGGATGAACGCGCGCGCGCGCCGCGTCGCCTCGTGGACCGCGACCACATCGTTGCCGTCGACGCGCATGCTCGCAATGCCGTAGGCGCTGCCGCGCGCCGCGACGCCGTCGCTGCGGTACTGCTCGTGCGTTGGCGTGCTGATCGCGTAGCCGTTATTACGGCACACGAACAGCACGGGGCACTCCTTGGTGGCCGCGAAATTGAGCGCCGCGTGGGCGTCGCCCTCGCTGGACGCACCGTCGCCAAAATATGTGACGGCGATGCGGTCCTCCTTGGCCAGCTTGAAGCCGTACGCCGCGCCCACGGCCTGCGAGTACACGTAGAAGTCAGACTGAGTAATGCTCATCCGAGCGATGACGTTTGGTGAAGCCGACGTGGTCGTACATGAGGAATCTGAGTGGCGAGTGGCGACGAGATCGTCTGGAAGTTGAGCTGCTTGGAGCCGTAGTGCATGGGCGTCTGGCGGCCGCGCGTGTGGCCGTCGGCGTTGCAGTAGCACTGGTCCACAAAGTCCTGCACCGAGTAGCCGCGCCACATGAGCACGCCGGGCTCGCGGTACTGGCCGAAGACCATGTCCTCTGTCGCCATAAACGAGCAACGCGTCGTTAGTGAAACGCATCAGAGAACAATAGACGTGGAAGCCATACGCGGAGAAAGCGCCGACGCCGTGCCGAACTGGACGGCCTCTTCGCCCAACGCTGTCGCGTAGAACGAGATGCGCCCCTGCCGCTGCGCGTCGTACATCAAGTGGTCCATGATCTCCATCGTCACACGAACAGTATGTGAGTAACCACGCCATATCTATGTCTCACCCTCGCCTACATACATTGAGCTGCACCATGCCGGTGTACAGCTGCATCATGAGCGTCTCGCCCAGCATCGGATCTTCGGCGCCGCGCACGATCTCTCCATTTTCGCCCACGACTGCGACACCAAAGACAAGCACCAAACCACACACACACAGCCAATTAGGAGTCCATCGCCATGCATTCACGACGTCCATCACGCCGCACCTCGAAAGCAGGACATGGGAGGATCGTGGATGGGATCGCGAAACTCGAGCTGGCCCGAGAGCGGCATGTTTGTGCCCGGGAATTCGCCTAACTCCCACGGCGCGTTAGTCTTCTCGTCTTGTGAGCGCTGTGCGCAGCTATCTTACCGAGTGGGGCGTCGACCGCCGCCGTTGACAGCGCGCGAGCTGCCGGTCGTGAGACTGCTGCAGCGCGGTGCACGACGCGCGCCAAACTCCGCGTGGACATCGGCATCCGGATGATCGCGAGGGGGATATGAGGGGAATGGCTCGGGAGTCGGAAGAGGCACCGCTGTACTATACAATGAAGCGCTTGACGCGCATCTTGTGCAGTCGGGATGACGGCAGGGCGCTGCCATCTCATCTGGACGATTGCACAAACAGATCAAGGCCAACTTCAACTCCACAAAATGGCGAATCAAGGTGAATAAGGCCCATTCACCTCCCCCATAACAACCCGCATGTGGAGCACTTGGTGCATGATATTACCCTTTTTTGAGAATCTCTTTCATGGAATATGTGATTTGTGAAAAAGATTGCAAGCTTGGAATCCAACAGGCACGCCATCTACACTTGGATGGCGTCGAAGACGAACGCCGGCACGAGGCTATCGAGGAAGTTGCGCTCGATCTTGGCGCAGCGTGCAAATTCGAGCATGAAGATGAGCGTGTTCACAACCTCGACGGGCAGCTCCGCACTGCCGCCCTTGCCCTTGGTAGCCGGGCCGTTGGCCTGCTCCTTGGCGAAAATGTCATTGACCTTGGTGCGCACGTACTGGCCGAGGTACGCGAGGAACTTCTCCGTGTACGAAGGGTGGAACTGCTTGAAGATGGTCAAAATACCGAGCAGCAGCGGTTCACCGTCGATCGGGTTCTTACCCACGCGAGCGAGTGCGCCAAAGTTGCGGTCGTACTGCAGCTTCGGCATGTATGCGACCACGAAGAGCATGCAGAGCACGGCGAGTCCGTCCAGCGGCGCATCCACTGTAATGTAGATCTTCTGGAAAGGATCGTTCGCGCCAATGTTCTCGAGGTACTTGTTGAGCTCGACGAGAATAGGGTTACCGTCGGATCCCGGATACGGCTTGGTCTTAGGGTCACGGTAGTGGGCGCGAATATCGTTCAGTAACGATTGGTTCAGGGTGTCCAGCGTGCCCGAGAGCAAGTTGGCGTCAAGGCGACTCGAGAACGACAGCTCGCTAGAGATCTGGCGACGAATGAGAGCCGCCTGACCGATGATAAGCACAGCCTTGAGCAGCTTGCTCATGATCTTCTCCACCTTCTTCAGTGCCGCGTCGTACAATCGGCTCGAATGCTCCGGGATCTTCCACTCGGGCTGAAGAGCGGTGGCGACCTGATCCAGCAATGTGTAGTACGGCGTCACTGCAGTCCCCCAGAACTTCACGAGGTTGTTTAGTGTGTGTACGATGCGGAAAGAAAGCATGCGGTCCAGACCGGCAAGACCAAGCAAACCGACGCTCTTGTGAAGCACCGAAAATGCACTGATACCGCACACTTCGACACCATCTTCGGAGAACCAACCGATACACTGAGGCGAGTATACAGTCGTGTGCGGGTCGGTCATGATGAACAAAGCATGCATGAGGCGCCCCATGAAGTTGACACTCATTTCGCCAGGAGGAGGCTGGAAGCGTGGAATGGGAATCGCTCGGCTCTGGTACTGCGAGGCGCGATCGTATACCTTCTTCTTGAGATACCGGTTGCACTCTTGCTCGACGTTGTAATTGATGATGCGCGACAGCTCCTCGTGCCACATGCGCAGACCGTAAATGTTAACGTAGTCTTGGATGTACTCGAAGGACAGCCGATATGCGTTCAGTGTCGACGCCAGTTCCACGAAAATGTTGTGGCACTCTTCTGATGTGTTCTTCTCAAACATGAGGGTATCGTGGAATGCCTTCGACACGCGGTACACGAGCTCTTTGCGTAGCCCGTCTTCCAGAACCTGGCGAGGGTCAACCTCGATGATGCCGAGCAAGGTGCGCTTCATCGCAAGAATACCTTCCGTGTACTTGGACACTTCGTTCGTCGCTCGTGCAAGTCGGTAGCGCTCGTTCAGCTGGGCATGGTTCTTGAGCAGCGTGTTCTCAAACTTGACGGGAATGGGCTGCATGTGGTCTGTCTGCAGTTTGATGATACCCGCCAAAATACGGAACACGCTCTGTGGAATGACCTCCATCACACGGCGAACGTAGTCGACCAGTTCTCCCGAGTAGTACTCAGCAACAGAAATGACATCCTCCGAGCCGCACTGGTGGATACGAGTGAGTGGCACATCCAAAATCGACGCGAGCTTGAGGAACACGGCCCGCAAAAGAATGACAGACGACGGGTCGTTCTTCACGCGCTGATGAAGAATGTTCATGAAGTCGTTGATGATATCCCACGCGTATGATAGGTCGGACACGTTCTCAATAATCGCCATGACTTCATCACGGATGCGCACCGTGCGCACCATCTCCGTGAGGAACTCGCGGGATTCTTCGAGGTAAGCCTTGACTTGCAAGTTCGTGTCGATCTGGTCAAACTGCTCAACGTGGCCAAGCGCTTCGATGAGTCGCTTGATGCGACGACCAGCTTTCACGTGGTCGATGTAATCAAGCGAGTTCACTTTCTCCGACAGGTCCTTGAACCAGCTCATCAGGTCTTCGTTGCGTTCGACACGGGTGAGCGGCTTCTCGCCCGAGAAGTACTCACTCAGCTCGACCATGCGCTCCGACGTTTCCTTCATGCAGCGCTGCCAGCGCTCCTCTTTCGTGTCGAGCAGCAGCTCAAACATTTGCTTCAACTTCCACTCGAGTTGGGATGCCTTCAACAGCAGCGTGATGAGTTTGTCCGGGTCCGTGCCACGATCAAAAATCTCGCGCTGTTCCTTGGAGTTGTTCATCATAGGGATAACTGGCTGGATACGGCTGTGGAGCAATGTCCATCGGATCGTCACGTTCGCGTGGCGAATGCAATTGAGCAGTGGGTCCAGATTCTCGAGCACGTACTGGTCCGTCAGCACGCCCTCCGTCAGAAAGTAGTTGAGCTCGTCGATTGATTTGTGCGTCTGCTGGGCCTTTTTCTTCGTGATGTGAGCAATGTTCGATGGGTCCAGCGTGTTCGCGAGCGCGAGCCGAGCCGCCGGGTACGCCGCCCACTCCATGGACAGATCGGCGACCGCACCCATGTAGGTCGTAATGATGAAATTGTCGTTAAAGTGGCGATCGACGATCTCACGCATGCTTGCCTTTTCGTGGATCAGAATGTCGGGCGCAAAGTAAAGAATCACAAACAGCATCGACGCCTGCGCGGCGAGACGGGTGCTACGGTGGTTGCGGTGCGGGAAGCTCGGCTCCTGGAGGTACACGTCGTCGGACTGGAGCTTGCCGATCACCATGCTCACAACCTCCTCAGGCGGCGGGAACCGCTTGAAGTACCGCTCCGGGTACTGCGGCGGCTTGGGCTGGCCAGGAAGGTACCCGGTGACACGGCAGAGCTTGCACACTTCGTCAATGTTCTCGAGCGCCGACTCGCCTTTGCTCCGATAAAACGCGATGACCATCTTCTCGCGGGTCGGGCCTGGAATCTTGCGGTCCAGCAGCAGCAAGATCACGCCGTACAGATACAGCGCCTCGCTCATGAGCTGCGCGCCGTCCGTGTCGAGCAGAATGTTGGCCAGCGTGTGCTGGATGAAGAAGCCCTTCTCCAAATCGTCGAGGAACTTGAGGTAGTCGCTGATGTACTATTGCGGCAATATGATGTTTGTTAACCGAGGTAGGTCATCACGACCAGGTAGAAAGATAGCTGGTGATGGGACGCACCGTGTACACTCCCTCGAAGAGCTGGTAGAAACGGTCAAGAATGTCTGCGTGGTTGTCCATGAACTCATCGTCCACGTCCAGCAGTTCCTATCGAAAAATGTGAATGAGCACACCTCACCGCAGACAACCGTCCTCACAGACAGTAGATCGGAAACGCGTACCGTGTTGCTGTTGACCATGTTCTCAAAGTCCTCTGGGCTCTTGAGGTACGCAAAATCGAAGAGGATGTTGAGGTACTTGAGCTGCTCCGGGTCTTCCACATGAGATGGCCCCACAAACACGCTGTATCCACACACCACCACCATACGAAGCGAGACGGGTCAGCGGCGAGCCCACAAAAGCACCGACATGGCGCTCGTTCAACGCCTACCCCGGAATGTTCTGCGAGAGACGCAGCAGCTCGGCGATAATGGCGCTGCCGCGGCTCACGAGCCGCAGGAGCGTCTGGCCGCAGTCGTTCTCCGGCGCGAGGAACTCCATCGGGACGATCTGGCGCGCTGGGGCGGGGGGCGGGGAGGTGTTGGACTCTTTGCTTCTCTTTCTCTCTTTCTCTTTGTCGGGAAACACACCTAGAACATGTTCAATTCGTAGTGTGGTGCACATAAAGTCTCGTGTCGCAAGCTTCTATTTTAGCCAATGGAAATGGAATCATGATCTCTGCTTGCTTTTCATTGGCTGAAATGAAGGGCAGTCGTCATGTTGATGTTCCCGACCGACCGGATCCTCTGGCGCATCAAGCCACAGGATCTCATGCGGATGGCGCAAGTGTGCATTTGGGTTGAAACTGCGTCTCGTTCATAAATATGTGAATCGGGGAGCGCTGCCTCGCCTATAGGTGCCCTATCGTCGTTGGCAGATTGAGCCACACTTTTAATGCCGGCGTTGCTGTTGCTGCTGTGGTTGGTCGTCGTCAACCGCGGCGTCGAGCGTCCACTCGTCGGATGCGGCCGCGTGGCGAGCCCCGAGCTGCTTGATCTGCTTGAGCCGCTCTTCGCAATTCATCGTGAAGCCGAGCTGCTCCTGGTGGAATGCGTGGCACGCCAGGTTCGCGTTCAGTGCGGTCTGGCGTACGCAGGCCGCGACGATCGCGGTCGGGATGATCTGTGTGCCGTAGAGCGGCCCGAACGGCGCGATCCCCGGCTTGCACTTGACCTGCGTGCGGTATTCGAGGTCGCTCAGCGGCTGCACAATGATGTGGACGTCGTTGAACTGGCCCGAGAACGTCTGTACATCGTACTCTTCATCACATTCCTGCACGAGAGACAATCAGTCAACGCTGGCACGGATAAAACCGCGGAGAGGTATCGCACCTTGAACACGATGTGGACGAAATCGTTGCCAATGTGGCGCTTTTTCTTCATCGTCGCCGCAGATCCTTTGCGGTCGCTGCGAGCTGGGGCATCGGTTACAGGAATCAACTCCTTGTGGATCTCTTCGTGAGAATTCATCATCGTCGCAACATGAAACACCATCTACAAAGCGCATCACACAATCCCAGTCGTTAGCAAAACACCAGGGTGGCTTCTAGCACATACGTATGGAAATCGCACCTGCAGTGAATGACTGCGATAAAGAAGCATGCACTTGCCGTCGTTCTGGCCACTGGATGTATCCATACCCCCGGTGTATCCACGAAGCCCCTCAAGTTGTGTCACCGTGCCCAGGGCTCGTAAGAACTGGAGGTACCGAAGCGAGCCGCCAAAGCTTCCCAAGATTTCGACTTCGGCTTTGCGCTTGTTGTTGCGCACGTACAGAACGCCGACCTTATGCGTCTCAAACTCGGGTGTTCGGTCCAGTACGTTGAGACCAAGCCCAAGCGACGGACCGTCCACCATAAGCTGCGGGCGATCTTCCACGCCCAAATCAAAAAGCTGCATCATCAGGAACACCGGATCGAAGGCTCGATCCACCGGAGTATTATGTGTCTTCGAGTTATCCGCTGACACCAGCTTGCGGTTACTGGACGATGGATCCTGTTCAGACGGCTTCAGCGGCATTGTTGAATCTCCCTCGCTTGGTTCTATCCGTGATGATGCGGGCTCAAGTGCCTCTGTCGCCGCGATCGTATCTGACGAGTCGACGTATTCTTCTCCTTGTGTGAGCTCTGCACGCTCGCCTTCAGCCTGTGGCGATCCGTTTCCTTGGCCAGGCTCGGCACTATCCTCGGCCGGATCATTTAGAAGCATGTGCTCCATAGCGACGGATGCACCGTCGTCCTCAGTAGGTGATGGCTCACAAAAGAAGGATGGTGAGCCACCAATTCCATCGTACGCCGGTAGCGGAGGCACTGGTAAGTGCGGGGGGATGCCTGGGAAATCGGTGCGTTTCGTAGGTGGCGGTGGCACCAAACGAGCAGCAGCAGACTTGGCCTTACGCCGATTCGAATCGGCTACAATCAAACTCGTCACGGCACGAGATTGGAGCGGTGGTCTGGGAGGCTGGGGGCGATCATGTGTAACAGTGTCGGTGCAAGCCTCGTGGTCGGCTTCGTTCGCAACAGCATCAGACCCCGGCTGTTCTTGACCGGCGCTCTGTAGCTTCGTCAGACTAGCAGTCCTCCGAGGAAAGTTTCTCAGCGGATTCAGATCCGCTGCTGCAGGGAAAATGCCGGGGTCGGATATGTAATCTTGTCGCATCGCCAGATTCCAGCGAGACGTCGAACTGGGGCGACGAACGGTGAGAACAGAAGGCTTGTTCGCGCGAACTTCAATCGTCACTATCGTGTTTCGGAACACCCACGATCGCCGCGTGGCATCTTGCTTGTTGTCCATGTCGTGATCCTTTAGATCCGGGTTAACAATCCGCAGTGCTGGCGCAAGCACCAGGTCGGATCGAGATAAAGCAAAGCACATGAGAAAGTCAACGGCTGCTTCCGCGAGCGCAAGCGTGTGGCTTGTGATCGCTGACGATATAGCCTCTCTGAGCATGGGCAGCACCCGAGATGCCAAATAGATACGGTGCTCCTTCTCGTCACACCGAAAGACTATCTCGCAAAGAATGCGATACGCGAGATATGTCGTGGCTTTGTCGATATGTCGGCGGAACGAGATGATTGCGAGATCTTCGATGATGCGAGACTTGTGCTGGAGCCGCATTGCCACGGCTGGTGTGCTCACCACTAGATTGCCAATCATCTCCAGCACTGCAGCATATCCATCACTCCGGAACGATCCGTCCGGTGTAAAGAAGCACGACTTGGAGCTCTGTAGCAGCATGTCGAGCCGAGCAGACACGACGTCGGGGACGATATGACCGAGAAGGCTGATGGAATTAGTCGCAGTGTGGAGCAGAGTAAATTCCGCCTCGAAAACGAGACGCAGACAGCGAATCAGCAGCTCCTTTTCTTGGCGCGCGGCAGCCATCATGGCAACATCAGACGATCGTCTGTCTCTACCACCCGGTCCATGTGACGATGCCGTTAACGCACTGAAGAGACTCGAGTGGTGCGCGCTTGACTGTAATTTCGAGAGCACGCGAGACGTGAATGCGACTTGAGGAGACACGGGCTTGACATCAGCGTAACTGGTCGGGCCAAAACCACTGGCTTGTGCTGATGTTTGAGATGCCGTCTCATCAACACTTCCAGTCACCGAACTGCCTCTCTGGGAGCTGTTTGACTGTACTCTGGACGGCCAAATCCAGGCAGATGCACTGTGCGTTGAGCTGCATTCTTGCTCCTCCCCTGCGGCTGCGAGAATGTCGTGCTCGGAGATAAGAAGCTGGGTATCGATCGCGCCCACGACACAGATCATGAGATGGTGTCGAGCCCGTGCGTTTAGTTCGCTGATATAGCTGACGAACAGCTCGAGAAGCTGCAGACCCATCGTGGTGAACCGAATCTTGCATAGCAATGCTGCTGTTTCACGGAAATTCGACTTGACCTCCAAAAGATTTACACGTACTGACGCGTTGCTCCGTGTTGATCGCTGTCCGCTTCCACCAACGCCTGCTGGATCCTGGTCCACATCACTAGTGCGATGGTTCGACGCATCTTGTGGCGCCAGCTCTTTTTCGAGCTCAGCCAGCACCACCCTCAGCTCGTCCGGAATTGCGGCACGCCCAAAGGCCTCGTAGTCGATGCAGGAAATGATCTTCATCGCGGTGTCGCTGATGTCAACGTCTGCGAGGATCACTCGATTGTAGAGCATTCTGCGGAGTCCTTCGACAGCCATGCGAAACAAATTTGCATGAGACTCCTTGCTGACCAACGTCAACAGAGCGCGGAGTCCATGCTGCACGGGCACATATGCGCCCGTCTGCTGGTTCCTTACAGCCCGGCGCGAGCAAAATAGAAACCGAGATGTCCGCGTCTTGGTGTCCTTCCACTGGAGGCGAAATTCCGAACTGGCTTCACACACGTGCAGCAAGCACCTCAGTGCGCACTGACGCACTTCCCAGTTGAGGTGAGTTTCCACGACTGAGGTGATCACATCGTACATGCGGAGGGCTCGGGATTGCGGTAAGTGGTTGAAATACGACGAAAAGAGCGACACAATTCCGGCAATGGCGCTGAGTTGCGAGTCTGCATGCTTTGACAGCTGTACCGCGTTTTCCAGGATGTCAAGAAGCGAGTCGAATCGAACACTCTCAAGCGTACGCGCCACCTCGATGATGAGATCCAGCGCTTTTCTTCGAATATTGGGCTCTGGGTCGTCGTAAACTTCCATCAACATGGGCAACAGCACTTCTTCGACCACACGATCTTCACAAACATTTCTGCTTGACCACAAATTGACCTGCAATAACTCCAACGTTTCTTCTCGCACGCTTGCTGGAACTTGGCGGTTCAAAAAGAACGTCGCCATCGTTTCTTCAAGCGTGTGTAGCCAGTCAATGTGGTGCGCTGGATGGGCAGCTTCCGCTCTATATCGCAGTAATAAACGGATCGCAGACTCGGGCAAGAATTCAAAGTAATCGTCCAGGACCTCGTAGAATCCTTCGACCTCGCCGCTGAACTTCCCTTTGTCAACGAGGTCGACCACGACTTGCAGCGTGTCAAGCAACTCCTTTGGGATCCGTGTCATGTGAACAGGAATGTCAGACTGTTTTTGTGAGGAAGAGCTCGCACTTGACTTGACAGTGGATGCCGTGCTGATATGCTTGACGACAACTCGCTGACTGTCTGAACGCTGATGGACTTCAGCTCGGCTTGGTGTGATCTCTTTTTCTGGGAGCCACTCGCGTAACTTGTGGAACATTCGAAGGATGATATCCCACTCGACGACCAAGCGCTTGGTCGGTGAGGAACTCTTCTTAGCGTCAACGACGCCTTCGCTTGCCTTTCCTGTTGACGACCTGGTGTCGCCATATTTCTTCACCAAGCGCTGAACTGCGAGAATGATCTCGAAGACGACCACGCCGCTTTTGGTCTCGAGACACGTCTCCATGGCCATCAAAATGGGGGCCCATTTGATCTCGTCTAGCCTCACCACGCGCTGCGACCCCCAGCACGACATACCAACGAAAAACACGGCGCCACGGAGAATCCACTCGTTGTACTGCGTCGGGTTCTCGAGCAACGTGACGAGCCCACGTAGCACCTGGAAACCAGCCGAGCTGTTGAGTAGATGCTTCATCACTGACCACGTGCCCTGCCCGTCCGCATTGACCATCCAGCAGAGGGTTCGCAGACACACCGAGGTCCCCAGCGCGTGCTCAAGTCGGTGGGTCGCCAACACATGGAAGAACGAGAGGAACCGCTTGCACGTCTCGACGTCACCGCGCGACCACGCAACGTCGCAACGCCCGCAGACCACGCTTGTGATCGCAATCACCGTCTCAAAATCCAGCATGAGCGGGCTTCGTCGCAAGACCTGCTGGATCAGATTCAGCAGGTCTCGCTGCTCGTCCGATTCTTCGAGCCATTGCAGCAGTAGCCAGCCGAGCTCCACCTGGAACGGCTCGACTCGGCGCCCATCCAGCGTGAGCAGGCGAAGCGTCTTTTGGAGATGCTCCGAGTCGCCGCTGACGTCGTGGTCTTCGAGCTGCTGGAAGATCCGCCGCCGCGTTGCGCTGGTCAGCTGGTCGCCGTAGTTTCGGATGCAGAGGTTTACGATCTCGAACGCGAGCGCACGAACGTCCTGGTATCTGTGGCGGAAGAGCGCGTCCATGGCGCCCAGCAGCGTCTCGACGTTGGCGTCGGCGGGTCGCTGCTGGACCGTCCGGGGGGTCGACGACGGCAGCGATGTGATCGTGGAGGTCGTACTGTCCGTTCCCGACTCGCTCGACGTGTCGCCAAAGTGGTGCAGCTGCGAGTACCTCGCCGCGAGCGCCGACAACACGCTGCTGGTGTCACTGCCGCTCGCGCTACCATGGCCCGCGGACAACGCGCTCAGCGCGTGATTCTGTGGGTCGGTGTTGTCGCCGCCGCGCTCGCGCTCGCGCAGCTGCTTCGCAATCTTCTCAATGTCGCGGGCGAACGCGCGCTCGTCCGTGCGGATCCGCTGGCGCTGCCACACGCGCTGCAGCTGCGCGACGAGCTCGTTCACGGCCACAGTGCTGCTGCTCGCTGTCGCGGCTCGCCCCCCGCCGTGTCTCGGCGTGCCGCTCGCGACAACGTCGCTGGCGGCCCCGACCCCGCGGCCACGACTGCGCGCCACCGCGAGGATCGTGCCGCTGCCCCTCGCTGCCGCGTCGCCGTGGCTCTCGACGTCGACGTCGCTCATTGGCTCGAAGCAGAATGAAACGCTCGCCCTGGACGCTACACACCGCGCGCTTGTCTCCGCGCCGCTGGATCTGCTTCCCCCTCCCCTTGCTCTTCTTCCGGTCTCTTTGACGGTGCGCGTTGCGCGCTCGGGCGGTCCGTGGGGGCGCGCGCGTGGACGAGATGCCGTCGGTCAGGCTTCGTCGCGGTTTCCTTTAGGTCCTCTTCGTTGGCCCCACACAGAGACTGCCGGCGGCGGGGAGGGACCAACACTCTAGCTGCACGAGCCAATCACCGCGTGCGGACGAATCTGCGATCCGACATTTTCAGCCAATAAAAACAGCTTCATTTGAATTTTCACCAATCAGAAATTAGTTTGGTTGGCGAATGCAGGTCAACTGTGTCTTTGCCGTGCGGGAAAAACAAGCAAAAAATCGAAGCTGAAGAAACCCAAGCGCTTCCATCCGTCTCCATCCGTCGACAGTCTCACGAGACAGCAGCAACACGACGACGACTAAAGCGAACGGACGAGAATCAGATGGCGCGGTCCAACGTGTTTGATAGAGCGCACGAACCGGCTCATGGGGGTGTTCGACGGATGGATGAGGTGAAGCAGAAAGCGAGCAAAGTAAATATGTATATACCGGTTCATCTTCTGCCAGCTTGAATGGCGCTATGTCTACTCCACCTTGCTGCGAGCATTGGAACGCTTGGACGGCGTCGACTCGTCCGCAGTCGATGATGGTGAGGTCGACGACTGCGTCCGGAAGGCGAACGCCTCGGGCAGCTCTGCCACTTGCGAGAGGCTGCGGTATTGGCTCATTGCCATCTCCGATTCACCGGGGCAGTGCGAGAAGGCAAAACCAGTGTTGCGGCGAACAAGGCGAGGTGCCTCCATGACCGCTGGAGCTTCTTCCCCCTTGGCCAAGCGGTTCCACTCACGCATCAAGTGGGACGGCTCTGGGTAGAACAAAACACGACCGGCCTTGGCGATGTAGTTAGGCAACACCGAGCCGACGGTCGCGGCGAGCAAGCCCAACCAGAACCAAGCCTGAGTGAACAGCTTATTGAGCACTCCGTACGCCACTTCGGTCTCGTAGAGCTCCGTCTTGGTCCAGCCGTAGATGTTTGAGAAGAATGCCATAAACCCGAAGTAGAAAACGAGGGTGCCGATAGTCGAGAGCGAATTCGCACGGGTCCAGTTGCTCGTCATCAGCGCTACTTGAGCAGTCGACGCAGTGATCAAGTACGAGTAAGCGGCAACACCATCAGCCCACAGGCCAAGGTCGTGCGCACCATACAAGTAGTGATCTTTCGAATCCTTGGCAAAGTACCACACCACGAAGCCGTCGGAGAAGAAGGGAACGGCGAAGATCACGTATGCGTGCCAAATGCCGAGCCCACACCAGCCGAAGAACGACATCCAGTTGAAGCTGCGATTCTTCAAGCCGTTGACATACAGCGTCGGATACTGCATAAGCACAGCGGGCGACACATCTTGGTTGTACATGGCGATGAATACAATCGGGATGGTCGTGAACAGCGCGTTGTAAAGCGTGAAGAAAATGCCGAAGTACATGAGCAATCCACTGTACATCGTCTGGACGGCCAGGAAGAAGTTCGAAAGCGAGAGTGCCACATTCTTCATGAAAGAGAAGAGGATGAGCTTGGAAATGCGCTTGTAACTGTAGTTGCCGTGCACCAGAAGCAAACGCTTCAAGAACTTGAACTGTGCAAAGGAATAGTCACTCGAAAGCACAGCTTGACGGCCTTCCTTCCCGCTAATACCGATACCGACGTTCGCAGCTTGGATCATTGGAACATCGTTCGCACCGTCGCCGATAGCCAGTGTGATGTTGCCTGGGGAGAACATCAAAGTGGGCTCGGTCACAAGCTTGACAACTGACGCCTTCTGCGATGGTGAACATCTGCAGCAAATTACAGATTTGCACTGGGTCGCGACTGCCAAGAAGAGATACTTGATGTCATCTTCCAGAATGAGGGCAAGGGTCTTGCCGTCAATCACCATCGCGTACTCCAATTCGTCATCAACATCGTCAGTTATCGAAGAAGCCCCAGGTTTCGGCTCGAAAGTCTTGTCACCATGACCGCGACCATAGCTCGCTTCCGAAAAGTTGTCGACTTGAGACAGCGGTGGATAGACTTCATCGAAGTGGACTTGAGTGTCGACCGGGGTAGTCTCAGTTCCTGCTCGGTCGTCATGTACACGTCTGGGTCCGCGTCGACGTTTCTTGCGATCCTCCTCCTTTTGATCTCGGCCAACAGTGGCAGTCTTCAGCAGCTGCCAGCCGAGCACAAGACCTTGTTTGAAAGCGTGGAACAATACGCTAACCACGGAGGAGTGCTCGTCCGAACCCCACTTGTCGTCAACCCAGTCAACGTACAGCTCTTCGAGCTTGGCTCGAAGACTCGCTTTGTCCCTCTGGCTCAGGACGACAACGTCCATGTTATCATCGATAACATGCGACGACATTCCAATACTGAGGGCAGTTTCCTTCTTGTCACCAGTCAACACCCAAAAGTTGATTCCGGCCTTTCGCAACGAGCTGATGCATTCTTCAACTCCATCCTGAAGCCGATCTTCGATCGCCGTAGCACCCAGAAGAACCAGGTCCACCTCAATTAGTGCCGACACACGAGCAATCTTCTCTGCGCGACCTTCCATCGACATCTCAGCTTCGCGATAAAGTCGACCCCACTGCTCGTACTCTTGAGTAGTGAGCTTTCGCATGGCACATGTCAATGTTCGCAAACCCTCAGACGCGTACTCTTGGAGGTGACCGCGCGTGACATGGGCAACTCCTTGAGGCTGAGTCTTCGACAGAAGATCGAAAATGACATCGTCGGCTCCTTTGCAAAAGAGAATTATGCTGCCATCTGGATGACGAAAGATAATGGACATTCTCTTTCGGTCGCTGTTGAACTCGAGCACATTCAGTATCTCGAAGGACATCGCTTGGCCTTGAATCAATGTCTGACAGACTGGTCCATCGCGCGCGGAGAGCACGTACCCCAAATCGTTCGCCGCCCACACAAGCGCTTGTTCATCCGGCGATGATGCATTGTACTTCACGGGTTGCGTCGGGGGTGAAACAGCACCACCATCTTCGGCTGCAACGTCAGGACGCGGGCTGGATTCATACTCTGGGATGACTGTGTTGCAAATTGTCAGCAGGAGTAGAAAGTTGTGAATCTCGTTCTTGGTCGAATGGTTCGCGTTCAGACGCGCAATCAAACGAGCATCGTTGAACCGAGTTCCCATCCGTGTCGTGTTGCCTTCAGTCTCGACGTCGTTGTACCGGAGCCCGGCAATTGTGCACTTCGCGAAGATCATTTCGTTTCGTGTCAATGTGCCGGTTTTGTCAGAGAAGATGTACTGGATCTGACCGAGATCTTCGTTGATGTTGCTGTTTCGAACCTGGGCGGGCGTGTCCGATCCATCGTCGTACATCTCCAAGTCACTCTCGATGTATCTGGCGTGAACGAAACGCACACCCTCCATGGTAACATACATGGACAGCGGGATGAGGTTGTTGAACAGGATCACGTAACTGAGGAAGATGTAGTTGTTGTCGTCATCCCTCTTCCCATCCTTCAGCAGATTGTCGATATACCACGGATACTTGGTACCATTGGCCGTGTCGAAGTCCCAGTTGTTGTTACCGAGTGTGCAGGCCACAGAGATGCTGAAGAGCATGATCAAGACGAGGACAAACATGGTGTCCAACGTCTTCTCGACAAAGCTGCGCTTTAGCGGGACGCCGGCTGAGTTCATGGCAATCTTCGTATCTTGTCCGGTGTAGATCACGAGGCCAATTGTCCATTCCGAGTTCCGGCTTTCGCTTCCACGCAAAATAAGATTGTCCATCGTCAAACTTGTCTCCGACTCACCGTCGGTTTGAGCCGCTGAGCCATCACCATGAGATAGTAGCTTCAGGACTCCGTCAAAGTAGAAGAGGTCCTTGTTCGGCACATCACACTCGGCATACAGGCGATGCTTCTCGAGGATATTCTCCGCGGACATGAAGTGCTTGGTACACTTGGCAACGCTTCGGATTTTCAAGTTCGTCTCACCATCTAGGTTCGCGGTCTCGACGTAGCAGCGGCCATCAGGGCGACTCGTCGCGAGCAAGATGCAGTCGGCAGGAACGTCGTCCCCATCCTTCAGGATCAATAGATCACCGACGTGAATATCCTGCCACATGCCGTCAATGTGCTTGATCTCATCGTTCGCATCACGGCGAACAATATGGGCGGGCTTTGTGTTGACTTGTGTATCAGCCTTCTGGCGCCGAAGGTCTTCGCTCACATCCTTCAGGGCCGACGTCGCAAACACGATTAGCAGCGGGGTCAAACTGGCAACTGGACTCACTGGCGAGAAATCGAAAAAGCAAAGCATGACGACGATCGTAGTGTAGAAGTTTGCTAGTCGGCTGAACTGCATCTTCAGGAACACGAACGGGAAGTTGTAGAATGTGTACTTGCTCGTTCGAATCAAGTTGGAGCAGAACACTGGTTCGGATGGTGCCGTCTTCTTCGTGGTTGGCGCAGTCGTGCTCTTGCGACGCTTGATGCTATTGTTGTGCTCACCGACACCGACCGTGATTGTCCGCCGCGGCGCTGGTCCATCTGCTACATCCACGATTGGATTAATGCTGAGAGTTTGCCGCAGGTTGTGGATGGAGCCGTTGCGAGGTTGCGGTGTTGGGGGCATCTCCGTGGCCAGCGCTGCTCGATCGTACTCGCGCTGGTTCTGGACGGCTTTCACGATCCGCCGCAACTTCCAGCCGTACAGCAGACCGGCGAGGTTGAGCAGCGACAAGATGATCGAAAAGAAGCCCTGCATGAGCACTGATGTGCCGCTGCTCACGGTGGTCAGTTTGCCGTTGTAGCCCTTGACGTACCAAATGATATCGACGAGCAGACTGAGCTGCATGCCGATCTTATAGAAGAGCAGGAACTTGGGCGCGAGGAACTTGGATCCGTGCCAGCCGAGAATCAGCGTGACATACTACGAATATACCAAAAAGATCGTGAGCGTCATTGTGCGCGGTTCCACCGAGCCATCGCATGTACACTGACGTACCAGAATAAGCACGGGCACCGTCGCTTGGTAGGAGAGGCCGAGAATAATCGGCAAGATTCGAAACGTGTTGACGGCGGCCTGCGAGATCATGATGAACTGGAGGCGGCGGCGACTCTGGTAGATCGTCATGCCCTTGAGGAAGCAGAAGACCTTCTCAAAGTAGCTCCATATCTTGGCCTCGGCGCTGGTCTGGTTCTCCATCTCGACCGAGTCGGCCATGCTGTCGGCGCGATACCGGAGCGAGATGATGTTGCGCTGCTCCTCCTCGGTCGCGGCGTTGAACGTGTTGATGCGCCGCAGCCCGCCGCTCGCCGGCGGCGGCTTGGTGGCGGCCATGCTGGGCGAGGCCGCGCCCTGCGACGTGCTCGCATCCGTGAGGCGGCCGGCGCCGGGGACGTCGATCTCGATGCCGAGGTGGTAGTCGGCGCCCAGGTCCGACGGCGACGGCCGCGGCGACGCGAACTCCACGGCCTTCCCGCCCATGATGGCCCTTCCTGCGGTTTCCCTTTTTTCCGAAATGCCCAGAACGCGCGATGTTCCCACGGGGACAATCACTCCGAGACGCCGTTTAGACGCGCCCGGGGATAAAGGGGGAGGGGGTGCTGGTGTCTGTCGGCGGTGGCTCGTGAAGCCAGGCGCGCGAAGCCACGCGGCGATGACGTTCGGCCGTTTGTGGCGGGTGCGCACACGCCTTGGCGTCTAAAATGGCCGCTTCCAACCGCGGGGGGCACGACCGAGAGAGCACGAGCGAGACTCGGGTGCACCAACAACACCGACACCACAGCGTTTTGTGTCGGAGAGGGCACGCCAACACAAGGGCGGGCTCCTTCTGGGCGAGATTACACCAGCACCCAGAGCGAGAAATAGCGCGTTCGTACCGTGATTACGCTCGAGTGGGGGCGGGGATCCAATGAGGGGTAGGTTAGTGCATCCCAACAAAATGACAACAAATCCGAGGCATGAAAAGAAAAGATGCAAATAAAATGGCAGAGGGACTGCGGTGATGAGGGGCTATTTATTCGACACCGCTCTAGCAAGGTTTTAGCGTGTATTTTAGGCGAAGGACCAGTGCCTCAGGCAAGACGGTCTTATTCGTGGATCGACCCACGATGGAGCGGAATGCCTTTGACACCGAGCCCTCCATCCATCGTGTGGGTCTCGAGCACCCATGCGATCTCCCGTGTGCTCCCTCCACATCTCGACGTGTCCCAAACTTACGGCCAAACATCTTGTCGAGACAGGCTCCGATTTAACCTGTGACAGAACACGGTTGGATGTTAATCTATGCCTTCTGGCATGTCCAGTACAGTATGTGACAAGCACTCTTGATATGTAACCCCATCGTTGCGTAACTGTGGTTACTATGTGCCCTACTACACTTGGTTACACAGTACCCCCCCACGGTTTCAATTCCCCGGAACGCGACCGCCGAAAATGGCGCCAGGCGGCGGCGGCGCGCATGGCAGGTAACCCTCTCGGCTCTCGCTACCGTCTCGGCCACCGGACATGTCGCTGCAGCGCCTGCCGGCGCAGATTGTGCGCGAGTCCGTCCCGGCCGTGGACCCGGCGGCGCCGCGCGCGCCGCGGTCGTGGGAGTGGGTCTGCTCCGCGCTCGTGAACAAGGACAAGGGCGAGGTACGGAAACATCACCGTCGGTTTCTCTTTTCTTCCCGCGACCTCAATGCTGATGCTGTATATGTGATCAACACGCAGTGCGCCGTGGAGATCCTGGACACGGTGTTCATCCAGCGCGACCAGATCTGGTCCTGGTTCTACAGCAGCAGCGGCGGCGTGATCCGCAAGAAGGCGCAGCGCAAGCTCACGGCCGCCGAGGTGGCGCAGCGCTTTAGCGCGCTCGCGGGCAGCTACGAGCAGAATGCCGCGGCGTACGTGGCGCTCTGCTGGTTCGAGGACCAGCGGCGCCTACAGCTGCTCACGGCGCCCGACTGCCAGGCGTTCCTCGCGAGCGCCAAGGGCAATGTCTGCGTCAGCGCGTTCGCGCACCCGCGCGGCGACCTGGACCCCACGCGGTATGCGAACCTCGAGCACGAGTACTCGTACGTCTGTGTTCTACATTTGTGTGTGTGCGTCGTGAGAAGCAGGGTGGCTCACGCACTCTCTCTCTGTCCTTTGCCGATACGAACAGTCTCCACAAGAGCGGTCGCTTGCAATGCAAGCTGTATCGGCACGCGCTCGGGAACCAGCGCATCCTGAGCATGGACCCGCAACTCAACAATGCTGTCGGCGATATGGTGCAAAGACTCGTGAGGTACGTGGGCGTGGCGACACCGGGGGAGATGATGATGGCCATGGGCGACAAGATGACTCACATTGGTGGCTCTTCATGTGGCAGCTTCGTAGAACGCACCAAGAAATGCCGTGTTGTAGACTGCACGTCGTTTCTCGTGATGGACGATTTTGGGCGTGTGATGCTGTGGCGGACCGATCACGTCCAAACCGTCCCAGTGCCGGCCAGTAACGGCGTCGGCGGGTTGTCTGGTGCCCCGACGTACCAAGGACCGCATGCCGTTACGGAGCGGGTCCTCGCTCGTGCCAGGGCAGACGCATCGAAGAAGCCCGACGAAGAGCTCATTCAGGCCATTCTATCGTCCCCGACACCAGCCAGTAGGCGCCAGACCATGCTTCTTCAGGCATCGGCCTCGCAACCGTCGTTGGCATCACCGAATCCAGCTTTCAATCCGTTTAACGATGACTACAGCCTCCATCGGCGCAACGGGAAGCCGTCAAGAAGCCAACTACAAACCAATTCAGACTGGGAGGAAGCCATGCAGTTCCTCCCCATGACGTCGTCATTGTCGCGCGGCCGCAAGAGGACGCTCTCTGCCGCGCATCTCATGTCCAGCCAAAAGAGAGGGTGCTGCGGAGATTATTGCGATACCGACGTGCGGAAATGGTCGTCGAAACGTCTCGGCTCGAAGCCTGTGAGCCTACCGATGGCGAGTAGGAGTGGTGTCGGCAGCTTGAGCAGCACAGATTTGGCAAGAAAGGGCATCGGCGGGCGAAGCAGCAGTGTCATTAGTGCGACCACAGCCGCCAGCGCGTTCCTCTCGACTCACCCTGATAACTCTTTTGATGACTCGATGATACAGAAGCCCATGTCCCCGCAACGGCAGCAAATGGAAGACTACGGTAAGGGAGACACACCTGGCGGGACATCACACACTATCCCTTTCAAGCTGATCGCGCAGACGCGTGCGGAAAAGCAGCTCGTTGACCTCTTCATCCGGCGATACCAAAAGGGAGAGGACGGTGACTACCTAGCGGAGGTTTATTACGGTGACGGAGAACCGCTCGGCCAAACGTTTCCAGGTTACTACTACCAGGAGGTCCAGGTGTGTGCCAACTGCTTCTCCTTTTACACGCTCGTCGAAGACGTCCGTATGAAAGCGCTGGGTCAGCTGGAAAAGCAGCGGCTATCGAAACGTGTCAGCACAGACGTTAGAACGCACGGTGGCCGTCAGGGAGGAGCCCGTGAACTTGAGGCTCTGCAGGAAGAGAGAGATGACCAAGACGCGGGTATCATTGAGCGTCAAATGATTGAGCTTTCGGTCATTGCCAGGCGACTCTACAAACACATCTGGGCTTGTGCACAAACCAAGCTCGCTCCCGCGATATCTAAGAAGGATGCTGCCGAGTTGTTCAGCTTCGTAAACCCTCATCCAGCCGTCTCGATGGTGATAAGCGCGCTGGGTATCATGATACTCGGTCGCGAGGACATTTCCAGTGGAGAGTTTAAGCGGATCATATCCCAGGACAAGCTTTTGGTGCAGTTACAGCATTTTGACTTGGAGAAGCTGTCACACGCGCACGCAGTAAAGGCCGCTGCACATCCTCGCAATCCTCTGTTCTCGCCCGACCACATTGGGCCGATTAGTTCCTGCGCGGGCCGCATTTGTGACTGGTGCGTGGATATATCTACCCTAAGCTTGCTGACTCAGTCGAAATTCTCACGATCACCGAATGATGCGTAGGATACTGACCGTGCTGCAAGCGTACGCGTGGAAAAATTGCCCAGCCTTTCGGAGTGACCCCGAAACGTGGGAGTTGCTCGCGTACTTGAAACTAGAGCTTGCTGAGTCGAAGTTTCCTCGATCAGCGTTCCTGCAGGGATTTTTCGGTTCTCATATGAATGACTCGGCGCCTACGAACGACGCACTCGCACCTCCGATCGAGCACGTGATGCCCGAGTCAGCGACCAAGAAGAAACTCACTGCAGCCGCGATGGCGCGTCGTGCCATCCAAGAGCAGCAGATGACACGGCTAGCGGCGCCGTCCGGTGTTGTGGAGGCTACGACCCTTGGTGGCAACGAATCTGTGTTCGTGTGTGCGGATGGGGTCACGAAGATTCCGTACACGCTGTCAGGGCAAGCTGTCGGAGGCAGCACCAAATGCAATTTGATCGTGTTCAACGACTTTTTCGACACGATGGAGAGCACGAAAGTGTTTTTCCGCCCCATTGTCGCAAAGCACGTAGGTGCGCGAGCGCTCTTCTTCAACTTGCCAGGTCAAGCAGGCTCCCAGTACCCTGTTAATGCTGCCGGCGGACAGAGCCATGCGATGTTCAACAACGTCTGGTGTGGACACCGAGTACACGAGCTGCTCCAGCATCTCCAGCATACGTCCCGATTCATCACGACAGGCTTGCCATTTCACATCGTCGGTTTTGGAAACGGCGCGAACATCGCGACCAGTTTTGCCATCCAGTACGGTAAACACGACGCGTACGTGGAAGACTTCCAGTCGCTCGTGCTGCTCAACGGTTTCGCACGCGTGGACGCACAGCTCGCCGGCATCTTACACAGCACAGTGAACGTTTTCTCGTGCTTCCCGCCCGCGCGACCAGACTTGCCAGTGACATTCTTCTGCAAGTACCTGTTTTCCGAGGGTTATCTCGCCAAGGTCGACGTGAACCTAGCGCTCAGTATTTACACAGCTGTCACAAACCCCATCACTCTCGACGGTCGTATCCGGATCTGCCAAGGAGCGTTGCATCACGCCGACCTGGTCAGTGACCTGCCACGCATCTCGGTGCCACTCGTGCTCGTCCAGTCCGTCGAGAACCTGCTTATCGCCCCAACGAGTGTAGACCCGTTTCTGCAGCAACGTGTTAACATCGCACACTCGTGGTCGCACCAGCAACAGGTGCAATCCACTGGCTCCGCATCCGAGCCGCTGCCAACCAAGACGAAGAGACAGCTTCACCAGGTTTTGTCCACGCCAGGGAGTGCTTTTGTATCCTGGCTTCGGGCTGGCCATGAACTCCGTCAGGAGGCAAAACCCTACGTGATGGAGCTTCTTGAACTCATCGTCTGTTCAAGGGAGCTGGTCGCGAGGACAGCTCCCAAGGACTCTTCGAGTTCCTCTCCACCAAAGGGGCACATCACATCGCCTATCCATAGAGAAGACCCAACGCGACGCACTCGGCAGGAGGAGGTTGGTGTATCTAGTGGTTCATTCACTCAAACGGAAGCAGCTGAAGAGCCGACCGCCAAGTCGAACACAACATCAGTTCCAGACACTGTCGCAGTCTCTAAGTTAAGTGGTTCCAAGCAGCATGCTTGTCCGACGCGACAGCCTGATTTGCCCTCTGGAGCCGGTTCAAGCAAAGTCACTGCTTGTGAAAACCCGATCAAAGTTACACTCGCGGGGGCGGTCGTGTCCTCCGAGGTGTTCGACGAAGATGAGCTTCATTGCAGTCCATTTCAGTCCGACTCCATGCCGATCGCAGATAGAGAATACCGTGAATTTGTAGGAGATTTGGCGCCGGCTAAACCTTCGAGAGTAACTGAACCGGCTTCAACATTCTTGCCACCCGCCGATGACCGCTTCGTGGGAGCTGCCACCCGTCAGCCGGAGCCAGCGATGAGGCTAGACTTGAAGCGACCGACGCTGCCGCCAGCGGAGAAGCCAAACCTGCATGCCGTTAGCAAGCCTTTGGACGAAAGCCAGCAGGAAAACCATGGGTCCATAGATGCCGAAATCGAAGCAGTCCGTGCGAGAATGGAGGCCGAAGAGAAGCGCCTACGTAAAGAATCAGAGGAGCTTCGCGAGCGCCAGCGCATCGCCGCAGAAGAGCGCATGGAGGCACTCAAGCAGGAGCAAGAGCGGCGGCGGCGCCAGTGGGAGGAAGAAGATAATGCGCGTCTCGCAGCCCTCGAAAAGAAGCTGCGCGAGGAGCAGGAGGCTCGTGAGGACGCCCGAAGGCAGCGCGAGGAGGAATTGCTTTTCGCGGACGTGACAATCGTGGCGAATGGACCAACTGTAGCTGACAAGCCTGTACAGGATCCCGCGAGCTCATCATTTACGATTCCACGCTCGGATGATCTGGTGGCTTTGGGTATCGATGCGGTGAAGTCGAACATTCGCGCGAAGCCCGACCTCCCGAGTGTTTTTGACCAGATGGAGGCAGAGGAGAAAGCGAAAAAGCGCGTGGGACTTCTGCGAGTGGACGACTTTGACGCTGTGAGAACGTCCATGGCGCAGAACTTCAACCACCATGTGAAGGAGCACGATAGCAGCCTCCGGCAGGAACTACTGCGTCGGAAACAACGTCACGCAATCCGTATCCAGAAGCACATTCGAAGGTTTCTTGCGGTGCGGCGTGTAGCTAAGCTCCGTCAACATCAGCAGGAGGTTCGCATCCGCCGGTTTGCAGGCGGAGAGATTGTTCGCATTGTGCGAGGCTTCATAGGGCGTAGGCGCTTCCTGCGCTACCGAAACAAGTGCGTCCGTGAGGCCCAAGAACGTGGGTGCGCGATCGCGATTCAACGCCTCTTTCGAGGATTTGTCTGCCGCGTCAAGTTTCGTCGACTGCTGCGGAACAAAAAGGCCATTGTGGTACAGCGCGTGTACCGAGGCCACAAAGGTCGACGATTCTGTGCCGAGTTGCGCGAGTCGCTTTTTGAGCGACAGTTTCTGGATCGCAACGCGGCGAAGCTGCAGGCAACCTGGCGCATGCACGTGGCACGACATCGCTTCCTCACACAGCGCATATCGCAGCTAGCCGCGAACGAGATCCAGCGCATGTACCGTGGGCATCTTGGGCGTCTGGAAGCGAAGCGCAAGAAGGCATGGCGAGATGCCGAGCCCGGTCCGGAGCGGCTGGCGCTTGGGCTCAAAATGATTGAAGGTTCTAAACAGGCGTTCGAGCGCCAGCAGAATGAGATCGACGCTCTGCACCGCGCACAGGAAGCGGTCGAGCGGCAAGTCAGCACAATCCACGCAGAGCTGCAGGACTCCGAAAAGGAGCTAGCAATCCTGGAGCGTGAATTGCAAGAGATCGACCAGTTGGAAGCGGACTTGCGAGAGCTCACTCACGAGGCTGAGATCCTCCACAACGGCGGACTAGAAGGTATTCTTCGGAGCACTAGCGCTGCTGCAGGTGCCGGTGATTGGCAACGAGCCACGCAGCCGCTGGGTAGCGGAATCCCCCCGCTGGGACCACCAGGTTCTGGTGCATTGCCGCCGTACGAAAAGGATATTGAAGACGTGTTTGAAAACCGCGGCGACATGAAGAAGCGCCAGGCGGATGCGTACGCCGTGGAAATGGCGATCCAGATCAAACGTGCCGAGCGCGAGAAAAAGAAGAAAGATCTCGAAGCCGAGTTTACGAGCGTCTTCGCCGAGGTGCAGCAGAAGCGTCAGAGTCTGGCGGAGATGGAAGAGAAGCTCGCCGACATGGAGGCGACGCGCATGCGCAAGGACCGCGAGTTTGCACGCATGCAGCGCAACCTCATGGAGTTGCTCGAAGAGCAAAAACTCGAATTGGAAAACCTCCGAGAGAAGGGCATCGAGCTGGAGACAGCCACCGCGACCTCGGCAGCTGCGGCAGCCGCGACAGCCATGAAGGCGAAGGAGCACGAGAAGCGCTCCCAGGCGATGTTCGAATCCACGGAGGAGCTCATGAAATTCCAGTTCATGTCCATGTCTCTGTCGTACTTCAGCTCGCTCAACATGCTCAAGAACCTTCGGGACATCAATGCTGATACGACGGCTGCCGCCATCACGTCGACGGCCGAAACAGCAGCAGCTGCAGCCGCCGCCGCCGCTGCCGCGAATATTCCAACGATGAAGCGGCTTCAAGTCGGTGGCTCCGATCTCATGATGGCGGCGTCCCAGCTCAAAAAGGCCGAGCTCGACAAAAAGCTCCAGGAAGAGGAGGCGATCAAGCAGTCTAACCAGGAGCCGTTGCCCGACCAAGTCAAGGACTGGACCGTGGACGACGTCGGGCGGTGGCTCGACTCACTATCGCTGTCCATGTACAAGAAGGCCTTTTGCGAGGGCGCTGTCGACGGCGAGTTTCTGCTCGAGCTGCGACCCGAAGACATGTCGGACGTGCTTGGCGTGGCCCACAAGCTGCATGTCCGCAAGATCATCGTGGCTCGCAACAAGTTGCTGCCGCTCTCCCAGCAGGAGCAGCTCCAGATCGACGCTGTCGAGCACGAAGAGCAGAGTCGAAACGCGCGTCAGGGAGGACTTTCAAGCTCGAACTCGCCCGCTGCGGGTGGGCTGGACCTCGACACGGTCTTTTCGCAGGCACGCAACGGGCGTATGAAGCGACTCATCGAGAGCGTCGACGCGGGCTTCGATATCAACGCCGAGGACGACAAGGGGAATACGCTGCTGCTGATCGCGTGCCAAAACGTCAACATCAAGATGGTCGAGTTCCTGGTCACCAGGCGCGCGAACGTGAACCACAAGAATGCGCAGGGCAACACGCCGCTCCACTTTGCGATGGCGTACGACACGGAGGGCAAGCTGGGCGAGTACTTGATCGCCCACGGCGCCGACGACACGATTGAGAACTCGTTCGGACTCACCGCATACGATGGGTTGCAGCCAGAGTGAGAAGGCTCCTGGTGCGGCAATAGCACATAAAACCAGTGAAGGAATTCCCATTACTACACGCCGTTCGGTGATTAGCGATTAGGATACGATTGCAAGAAGGCTCACGTGCTGAGTGCGATTGATTATATAATAACTCATTCAAAGAAATCCGTGAAGGCACCACCGTCATCGTTGTCGCCGCAGTGGATGCCGCGGTCGTCGTCTCTGTCGTGCTGGCTGTGCCTGCTCAGAATGTCAGCCTTGGCGGCCTCGAGAGCCGCATCGAGCCGCCCGCTGCTCTTCCGTCGGCTCGCCTTGCGCTTGGGGCTCCGATTTGGTGAGGGAGATCGACTCTCTGGGGCGCTAGGAGGTAAGATCTCCGAGGTGAGGTGCGTGAACTTTATCACGCGGGCCTTGAGCTCCTCCCGGAAGACGGCCGACGTCACAGCCTCGTGGATGACGATGGCCGCCTGGATATGATTCAGGCGATGGGTCGCGCGTTCCATCTTGCGGATCTTGCTGCCCTTGAGCAGTGTGCGCCACTTCTGGTCCACCTCGATATTCGACGGCAAATCCTCCACGTTGGAGCCGTTCACGATATCCAGTACGAACTTGCCGAGCTTCCGCGCAACGTCGTAGAAGTACACTCGGTTGCCGCCGTAAATGGCAAAATCGAGGTAATCTTTTGACAAAACAAAACGATTTAGTCATGTGAGACTTGGTTCGGATCCCCAGGGCAGAGCATGAAAGCACGTACTGATGAACGCCTGCATCTCTTTCATGGAGGCCTCGTACTCGGGGCCAAAACCCAAAGGCTCGTCCAGCTCTTGGAGAAACCGAGGAAGCACGTGCCACTCAAGATATCCTGTCGCATCCGGATCAAACGCCGACCACGTGGTCACAAAGTTTTCGTACTGACGAAGCAGAACAAAACATAGTTGGTGTCCAGATTTCCCATGAGGTGGAACATGTGCCGCGACTCACCTGCTGCGGAAGAAGCACACCGCTTGCTCGGTCCTTTTCATTCGCAAAACCCTCGAGAATAACGGCGATCAAAATGTTGAGCAGCACGAACGTCACGAGCATCGTGAAGCTGCAAAAGTAGATATACGCGACCTGTGTGCCGCACCCGTTCAGCGGGACACAATCCTCACTATCACTGAAGCCGCACATCGAGGCATCATACGCCGGGTCGTTCACGCAGTCCTGATTAGACGCTAGCTCGTGCATGAGATCGTTCCACCGCTCGCCGGTGGCACACCGCATGAGCGTGATCATGGCCAGTGAGATGGACTGGAAGTTTGTGTGCGGCGTGATGAGTGTACCCATCTTGACCTTGGCGAAGAGCTGGACGCCCAGTGCGGCGTAGATGAAGAATACCAAGAACAGCAGCCCCCCGATGCTCACAAGCGACGGCAACGTGATTATCAAGGTATTTGTCAATTGGCGAAGCGATGGCCACGTCTGGATCAGTTTGACGAGTCGCGCGACGCGGAAACTGCGAATCGTTGTCGCGCTGGTGCCCACTTCGTTACCGCTGATCCACGTGTAAAACATGCCGAAGAATGAGCTGACGACGACCGCGAAGTCGAATATGTTCCAGGAATCCTTCCAGTAGTAAGCCCCGAGCCCGATAATCTTGACTGCAGCTTCGACTGTGAACGCGAAGGCAAAAAAGTAGTTGGAGTAGTCTAGCACCTTGCGATACAGATCTTCCTCGCCAAAGTAGTGGAGAGCCATGACGAAGGTGTTGAGGATGATGCAGCCCATAGTCACGGTCTCCAGCGTCTGGCTGAGCGCGACGTGGAAGCAAACTTTGCGGATCTTGTTGCGAGGCGTTTTCATCTTTCGGAGCGGGCGTGTGTTTAGAATCGCCTCGCTGATCATGAGCCATTCGCGCTGCGAGCTGGACAGCAGGAACGTACCGTCGAGTTTCTCCTTCATGCGGTTGAAGTTCTCGATCACAACACCAATGAACAGCTGAATCACGAAGAACGAGCCACAAAAGATGAACACGATGAAGAACAAAGTCCACCGTTCCCGGTAGTTCCTCCGTGGCTGCATATCGATGGCGGTCGCGTCAACACTCGCGAGCATGATGGCCACCCACCCTTCGGTTGTGCTGATCTCAAAGAATGTCCGCCAGCCGAGCAATACGTTGTCGAAGCTTTGGGGGATGGTTCGTGCCCACGTCGCGTTGAGCCACCCGCATATCATGCGCGAAGTTGGGACCGCCGAAGCCGCGTCATAGAGCGAGTACGCCGCCGAGGTATTCAGCCCAACAAACCAGCTCTGCTCGACTTCTGTGAGGTTGCTCCACGGGCGGGGGTACGTGATTAGTTGCTGCTGCAGTGCTGAGAGCGCATCGAAAGCCTCGCCGTTGCAACTGTAGAGCTTGCCCTTCAGGTTATTGACAGCGAGGATGCTGGATATCGTTAGCATAAGCAATACGACCATGAGCACGTTGACGATCTGCGGAATAGCGGCGAAAAGAGAGCTCACGACGAGCTTCATGCCAGCATTTCGATTGATGAGCCGCAGTGGACGCAGAGCGCGGAACGTGCGCAGTGTCTTGAGGAACTTGAACTGTGAGTTATCCGCTTGCAGACCGAACACGGATATGATCGTGATGACGAAGTCCATCACGTTCCAGTAGTTTGTGAGGTAGGCATCCGTGTTGAAGAAAAGTCCCTGTGCCACGATTTTGATCACAATCTCCACGAGGAACAACGAAGTGAGCACTACGTCGGCCCAACGAAGTATATCAGGTAGGATGCTCTCTGGCGGCGTCAGCGGATTGTCAAGCACCACCGCGACAGTGCTCGTTAGTACCAGCACGAGCAAGATCTTGTCGAAGTGTGGATGATGCATGATAGCCCACGCGTTCTTGCGCACCCAGCTGCGTGGACCAAACAGGTAGAGCGAGCGCCCGACTGGATTCCGGGGTCTAGATTGCTCTGGGGACAAGACAGTCTTGGTATTCTTTTGATTCATCGCTGCGAGCGCAAGTGCTGACATGGGTGCTGCTGGCGCACCTGCCGCACCCCCTTTCGTTGGAGACCCGCTCCCTTGTCCAACGGCTGCTTTGAGCGAGTTTTGCATCTCCAACGACTTTGAGTTTCTCTGCCGAACCAAATTCGAGCTCTTACGCTTTTGTTTGCCTAGCATCAACTCTCCAGAGCTAAGCGACGCACGCATCGGCATCACTCTCGATTTGCGTCGCAGCTCGTCTTTCTCGATAGCAAGCCGCTCGACGTCTTCTTGTTGGTCTTCGAAGTTGCCAAGCAAGATGGCCAGGAACAGGTTGAGTAGAATAAAGTTCCCAAGGACAACGAGCGAGATAAAGTAGATGGCGCACGACCATCCTGTCGATCGCCAACCGTCGATCATTACATTCGTCCAATTCTCACCCGTGAGAATTTGAAAAATCGTGACCATCGACCACAAAATCGTGTCAAAATTTGCGCGTGGAATGTAGCTCGGTGTCTCAGGAGATTTCAAGTCCAGTGGATAGCCGTGCTCGTCGAAGCGGAATCGATTACCGAAGACTTGCATGCCGATGAGAGCGTAGATGTACATGAACAGCAGCAGCAACACACTGAAGTTGCCAATCTCTTTGATTGTGCTGACGATTGTCGACAACAGTTTCTGCAGTGACGGCCAAAATCTGGCGAGCTTGAACAGTGCGAAAATCCGCACGGATCGCAGACCAGAGAATGAGGAAACGTGGACTTCATTTTCGGCCAGGAAATGAGGCGGGGAAAGACATACTTCCGTGACACTGATCACGACCACAATTGCGTCGAAGATGTTGTAGCCATCAGCTTTCCAGGGCTTGAATCCCAAACCAATAAACTTGAGCACGGCATCGATCGTGAATGCGACGGTGAGGAGGAAATTGAGTATGTCAACGACGTGACTGAGGCCGTCGTCGATTGGGTACTGGTCCAGGGACAGAATCACCGTGTTGAGAAGAATCAACAACGTCCGCATGACGTCGCACACCCAATGCTCAATGATCATTCGCACTTGAGGCACACCCGAGCGAGTCACAATCGGCGATAAGTCCATGGGAGCGAACCCTTTCATGGACACGAACTTCCCGGCTTCGAGTTCATTTTTGACCCGCTCTTCCTCAGCCTCGATAAACGACTGATCAGAGAAATTTTCCCAAATGACAGCGAGCGCCAAGTTGAGCATGAAGAATGAACCAAACAACATGAATGTGATGAAGTACACGGCCGAGGCTGTGCCGTATCCAGCGTCTTCGAGCGTATACATGATGTCGCTCCATCCTTCACGAGGCATACACACAAACAGAATTAGCGCTGCCGACCCGATACTGTCGAACGACGTGATGCCGTAGTTGAGGTTGGGTGTATAGGTGCCAATGTTGAGCACTACACGGTTGATGGTTTCATCCGGGTGCGTGAAGCGGAAGTTGCCGTAGTTGTCGTAGTCGGAGCCGCATGTCTGCTCACCCGGACAGCTCCTGAACGGCTTGTGCCTCCGCTCGTTTGGGTCGTCTTCACTATTGCTGTAGTCAATATTGCACGTCTGCGCGTCGTCGTCGTTATCCGCGACTGGCCAGTAGCACACTCGCGGTTTGTACCATGGAGACGATTCATGTGTCCACGAGCTGTCCTCCAGCGGAATGAACTGCCCGTTCTCTTCTCGACACCGAAATGCCGTCGCATTCGCGATGACGCGCGCTTGATACTCTTCAAGCTGGTCGAACGTGAGCGTTGGGTCGAGCACGACTGGGAACGGCGTGAGTCGACACCTTGCGTGGAATACGCCGCTCCAGAGCTGTACGCCCACGACACCATAGAGGAAGAAGAGAAACGACAAAAATGCCACAACGGAAAGCAGCTCCGGGATCGAGCGCAGCAGCGCCGTGACGAGCTTCTTGATACCGGGCACGGCGTTGAGGAACCGCAGCGGCCGCAGCACGCGTAGCGCACGCAGCCCCGAGACGTTCGGGATGCCTGGGATGACGGCGATGATGCCCACGAAGACGACGACAAAGTCGATCCAGTTCCACGGGTCCATCAGGTACGCGCCGCGCTCGATGAAGAGCCCCATGGCGATGATCTTGAGCGAGCACTCGACCGCGAAGATGGCTGTGAAGATAACGTCAGCGTACGCGACGATGGCGTTGCGCAGCGAGTTGTCGGCGTCCAAATCGCCGTCGGCCTGAACGTGCGCGAGGTCGGGCAGCGCGAGGATGATCGAGTTGGCGAAGATGAGCGCGAGCACCACCTGCTCGAAGGTCTTGGAGGTCGTGAGCCAGACCACGCGTCGCCGGAATGCGCTCGTCTCATCAAAATACCACAGCGAGTTGGTCGCGAAGAGGAACCGGCGCCCGTGCGCGTAAAAGTTATACCGGTCGGCGACGTCCGGCGAGCCGTCGTCGTCCGCGAAGCAGCCGGGGGAGTTATTGATCACGTTCTGGACAAACTCGGGCGGCAGCGCCTGTGAGGACTGGACGCGCGCGGCGGAGTTGCCGGCGGTGAGCAGGTTGGTCACCGAGGGCGACGACGATGCGTGGTCCGAGCTCTGGCGCCGCATTCTGAACGAGCGCCGGCTCAGCGACCGTGGCAGCGACGACACCGAGCCGGAGAAGCGCTTGCGCGTGCGGCTCTGCTCGACGCTCGTGACGAACGCGCCGAACGCGAGCGTAGCGGCCGAGCCGCCGACGGGCGCGCCGTGCGTGCGCGTCACGGCCGTGGCCTTTTGGCCCGTCACCGCGTCCATGGCGCGCGTTGCGAGGCAGGAAAGAGGCAGTACGCGTCGCCGTCGCTCGGTGTTGCACGCGTGACAGCACAGTCGGCGCGGAGAAAGCGAATAGGAAGAGAGGCCGGTTACGCTAGTCCCACATCACCACCCTTTCGTGGGTTTCCATTGTTAGGAGTCGGCGTTGCCGTTGCACAAGTCGTGCAAAGGGAAACCTCCGTCATCGGGATTCGAAATACGGTAAACTAATAACGTGTATATACACCCTTCGAGTCTCTATTCCACAGGGTGGTTCTATAATTTACGGTAAACTAATCATACATGGCCGCCTCGTCGTCGTCGAGGTCCATGCGGTGCGCGAACGAGCCGTGGCGGCGCTGCACGAGCCAGACGTCGTCGGCCACGGCGCCGTAGAGGCCGTGCGCGGCCGGGTTCTCCGGGTCCGACTCCACTTGCTGCCAGTGCAGGTGCGTCGCGTTGTGCACGTGGAGCCGCGAGTAGCCGAAGATGGCGTTGCGGAACGCGTCCCACTCGGCCACGGGCTTTTCAAACGCCTTGCGCATGATGCGCAGCTTGTACTGGCCCGAGGCGCCCGTGAGGATGTGCGTGGTCGCGCGCATGTCGGTCGTGTGCTTCCACGTGCGCCCGCGGTACACGTCGAACGCGCGCTCGTAGTTGTGCTGGTGGCCGCAGATGTACAAATCCACGCCGTGCTCGTAGAACAGATCTTCGAGCCGCTCGCGCAGCAGCGCCGCGCCCTTGCCGCAGTTGGATTCGTCCGACGTGCAGTACATGGGCCGGTGGCCGATCACGATGAGCCACGGCGTCTGCTCGCGGTTCGCGTTGGCTTCCTTGAGGTCACGCCGCAACCACGCCTCCTGGCGGTCGATCACGCCCAGCCCGCGCGAGCTGCCGAAGTAGAGCTCGGTCGAGATGACCACAAAGTGCACGAGCCCGACGTCGAACGA
>JAMFLL010000413.1:0-39071 GCA_027475725.1 Pythium rhizo-oryzae
TTATGACAGGTCATTCGAACGGGGTAAATACCCTATTTGAGCAACACGGGTCCGATTCCGAATTAGTTTTAAAATACGGGTCCGTAAACGGATTTCCCCAAATCATAATCATGTGATAAGAGCCGTCATATGACCATGCATATCTCGTGATTATCCATCGTGAGACCCCGATATGGTCTCAATAAACAAACCTAAACCTAGGAGGTAATTTTCTGCCGACATAAACGTAAACTTGAAATTTGTATGTACCAGCGCTCGAACAAGAGACCCACACTCTACCGCTTATGCATGCTGACAGTCGGTCAAATTGTGTGACCCGCCCTGCGGGCGCGGTAGTGGCTGGGGTACCCAGCTAGAAAGCAGTTGTGTGGGAAACAGAAGCACGGAGAGGAATGAGGAAGAGAAGAAGTCATGTATGTGCGGCCCTCAGGAACACAGAGATATCAGTAGGTGAGATGGAATCGAAAGCAGCAATGGTAGTGGCGGACATCCGCTTAAGTCGGTTGTCTTCGATCAACACCTCGGGGTCTGGGCGGAAGAAATGGAAGTCGGCAGGAGTGGGGAGGGGACCAACCCAGTTGAGGCCGTGGCGAGTCCGTATACGGGAAAGTGCGACGTACAACGCGTGCGTGTCGACGTTAGAGTAGTTGGGAGGCCTCAAGTTTGTGACAATGATCGAGTCGCGCGTCTCCCCTTGTACACCATGGACGGTCGTCGCGAAGGCCGGTACAATAGGAAACCCCTTGATGGATAACGAAGAACCCTTCGTCTTGATCGAAGCTGTGACCTGATAGATCGGCATGACAGTCACTGGCCAGTGCGAAGGGATACCAGGGAAGCGGATGGTAGACGCGCTATCCAGCATATTGAGATAGATGTTAGTGGGAGCCATCGAGGCCAGCACAGTCCCGTCCGCCTGAGGGGAGAACGTAGTTGCAGGGTTCCAGTCGATGTGGTGGACAGATGCTGATGCACCGTTCGCAACGCCCTTCAACACACACTGGTTTGACTTGACACGAACTGGCATACCTGTATGCACACACGAGACGCAGTAGTCAGGCGACGAGTACCGGATGCGGCCACGGGGTGCACATGTACCGATGTAGAGCTGTAGAAAGAGCGGAACGTGGCCGGTTTTGTTGTCCGGCAGCTGACGAAGGAATGCGATCTCAGATAGAGACACTCGCCTGGAGAGACGAGCAGGAATGACGTATATCGTTCTCGCCCCACCGAAGAAACGAACTGCGAGTTGAACTGCATTGTCGTTCGTCGACGAGCGTGTGATATTGTCCGAAGAAATGGTTTGAATAGACGAGGCGGCGGTCTGTGCCACCTGCGGCTCAACCCATGACGCTATGTGAAAGCGTAACTCTGGGACCCAGTTTCCGAGCCGCGCACTCGATAGCCAGCGCCCCCACTCAGGATCACTGGAGAACCTCATGTTCTCGGTCAGGTACACAACCTTTTTGATGGCACGGTAGAGGCCGAGTCCCCTGCCTTGCGCGGCCGTGAGACTAGCACAGAGCGTCTTGTCACGAAACATCGGCATCCCGCGCACGGTACGTAGCTGGCAGTGGTCGAACATAAGAACAGCGAGCATACCACCATACGGCACCTCGAGGTTGTCCTTTGCATGACGTAGTGACTCCTCCCAGACGCCGAAGAACCCAAGGTCGATCATAGAGAGTTCATCGGCGATGACACAAAGCGTCGGAGCCCATTGCCGCAGGAGGGCGTCGGAGGGGTTGCGAATGTGAGCAGGCACAGAGGTCATGTTGATCCCCAATCCGACGGAGCTGTGCATAGTAGATCCCCGCAGACCTGCAGCAGCGATACCAGTGGTCGCCACAACAGAGACAGCAGAGGGGTGATCCCACGCTGCAGCTAAGGCGCGAACCGCAGCAATGATCTGGGACTTCCCAGTACCCCCAGCGCCGGTAACAATGACAGGAGAAGCGTCAAACAGCGGCGGGGCGGCTGTCGCGGGAACAAACCAGACGATCCTGGACAGCAGCGGCACCGCGATCAACGTGAAGGCCATGTGCTGGTGGTGGTTCAGTCCGAAGTGGGACGACACATCTTGGATAGAGGCATACGGTTGCAACGGCTCAGTCGTGGCATCACGTCGCTGAAAGGGTAAGCGCTGAAGAGAGCGTATAAATGTTTCGACAGCGACCTCTCTCGATATACGGGAGCCAACGGAGACGGGAGGGACATGTGCGTCGTTCATGCCCAGCCCAAGGTCGAGAGGTTGGAATTGGCGGACTTGGGTGCGCGTGACGGCTACTGGATTGACAACAGTTCCACTTTCATCGCGAGGGAGGGGGGAAGACGAAATCCAGCTCAGTATGAGATGCGCGATTGGATCTGGCAACCCTGCGTCGGGTTCATGGTCGTCACGCACACCATTGGGAACACCAGCATCGGAGCCAGAGGGAAGACTATAGTATTCAGCGGGAACAGCTTCGAACCGGACAGACGAGTCGATGCTAGGGCCGTGGAGCTCTGAGCTTGGAATAAGGTCATCGTCACCACCACTGTTGTCACAGTCAGATTCACTCTCATCATCCGCGGATGATCGCTGCTTGTCCCGAAAGTGCTGTGCCATCTGAAGGCAAATGTAAAATTGCTGATGCCGCTCGAGCGCACGCGCAACTATTGCGTTTGAGACTGGATTCCATCGTTGGAAGTGAGACCGCACCGACCTGTCCGTGTCGAGGAACACAGAGACGTCCCTGAAGGGATGGTACAGCAGTACTACACACCTGTAGTACAGTTCTGTCTGCTCGAGGTAGTCTTCGTCACCGAGGCGAGTCGAATCAGGGAGACGCGGACCAATTATCTCTGGCACGCGGGGATAGTCTAAGCGACGATAGTTGTGTCTCCTCACATGTTCGAACAGTGCCGCGGAGTCGTTTGATACGAAAGTGCAGCGGTCGTGGACCCTGGCATCCAACGGGCCCGTACGAGTGTACCAAGTGCAAAAGTCATACCAACAGCAATTATCCAGGCATCGTGGTCGACTTAGGTACTTCGATATGGAAGATTCAGCAAACAACTCGCGATTTCTGGTTACCACAGTCGCTTGAACCGCGAGTCCGTTGAGAAGGCTAAGCCCATCGAGTAAGACAAGGCGCTCGAACGTACACGTGATGGTCACCGCTTCACCCTCAAACAAGATCGTCGTAGCCATCGGGCCCCCAACCTCCATGACACCCGACGTTGCATGTGTGAGCGACAGCAGACGTCCGACTCCTTTCGAGAAAAGAGCCGTGTCCAGTAGAGCCTCGCGAGCGAAACGAATACGAAACGCAAGATCAACGACTGCGACATTGTCGAGAACAACCTGCCGCTTCATGGCGTACTGAAGAGCGTATCTAGTCGCTTGAAGTCCGTGCCCCGACCAAAGCACCCTCGCGTCCATATTGAAATGCAGAATGCGTCGCCATAGTTCGATGAAAGTGTTCAAGTATTGATTGCCGAGACGACGTCTGTACACCAGCTCGTCGTCGGAATCGAACCCAGTCCGTGGGACGAGATCACGAAAGAAGTTGTACCGACATTTAGTACCAGAACGGCCTTTCACACATGAGCGAGTATGCGTCCATCGATGAATCTGGTCCTTCAGGAGCAGACGACTCAGCTGAACGTCGGCGGTAGCTGGATGAGATGACAACCCGCCGAACCTTCGACGAATGCACCCCACTGCGTGCTCGGTGCTGATCGCCTTATGATCCTCGTCAAGCGCATTCCACCGCTCCTCTATCAGAGACGAAACAATGGCCGGCTCGTCGAAAGCAGCATCACATAAGTCGCATCTTGCTACACACGGCGCAGCGACCGACGACCGGAGCACGTGCTTGAACTTCTTCGGTATCGGGAAGGCAATCAACTCCCCTCTACAGCCACTCTTCGGACACTTAAGAGCCACGACGGACTTGTACACCGGTAGCTCGGCACTGAAAATGGATGCTCAGTAGCGGGAATCTGCCCTTGATATCTTCGCTAGCCATCAACCGGTCCCAGTCAGACTTCGTCTTGGGAAACCCAGCGACCCAGGCCACTCCATGGTGGTGGACAAACAGACGCCCCTGTTGCTCGAGTGCATACACAATAGCTTCCACGTATCCAAAAATGCCCCTGCGAGACTTCGGTTTGTTGGACTTCGTATCCCATCCGAACAAAATGTCGATCAGAAGATCTCGACAGACCATGTAGTATTGAGCCTGTACGACCGTGTTGGACATGATGAGCCGCGACATTTCGGAGCTACACGGCATGTTGATCTCACCGCATTGCGACAGAGAAGACGGTCGACCATGCGGCAAATCCTTACCCGTCCAGAACGCACATACGATTGAGTTGTCTGGATTTGGCGTGAGTGTCCAGAAGACAGAGGGAGCACCATACAGAATCGTCACAGAGTCCACCTTCCTCGCCATAGATTCACGCTCCTCGTTGCTGCCCCACATCTTAGACGTCGAAGAAATGATCGACTTGAGTAAGACGGAGGTGGCCACCGGGACGGGTTCTGGCGCATACGATCGACCTTGCTTCCACGCCTTTCGCTGCTCAGATCGGTTGCGCATGGCCGTCTTGAGCTGCGCCGGCGTGACGCGCATGGCGGTCGTCGCTAGAGAAGGGTCCTGACCAACCCGAAGAAACACGTTGTTCCTCACGCGGCTCGAGGAGATGTGATCAAACATAGCAAGCTTGTACAACGGATCTTCCGCGAATCGATTAGTAGAAAGGTTCAGATAGTGGAGCACGATCGAGCGTGGACTGTATTTGTGATGCCGAGCCATTGAGAAGCCGCCGACGCCGAACGTCAACAAATGGGGGAACATGCGCTCCATGAAATGCGGATCACTGCTCTTCAACAGCTCGGTTGAGCGGCGAGCGACATAAGTTCCGCCCACACCCGTGACACTCGCAACCGCATGGTTTAACCGATCCTGTTCGTCCCCATCAATCGTAGTTTGCATCAAAACCGTCTCAGACTCGATGATGACAGACTCGCGCGCACCAATATTATCCGTCTCATCTTCCATACGCGCAACCGAAGACTGCCGCGCGCGCGCTTGTGCGATGAGCTGGTCGACGTCGTCTGACGCGGGCAGCCGCACGGTGAAGCCGTCACTAGGACTAGAGGCCGGGCCGAAAGCGTTATCGATGGCAATAGACGCGTACAGTGGATTTATGCGATACAAGAGCTCGTAGATGGCGCGAACACGCGCCCCGTCGCACTCGTGACGCTTTGCCAAAGCAATCTCTTGGGCTTCAGTCATCGGACCGGCCAAGATGAGCTGAAAATGTTCGCGGCGAATGACACTCGGTACTCGAGTTGCGATCGTCGCATCGCGATTATCCCAGGAAAGCAAGTGACTGCTAAGCATATTACCCGGCCCCCCATATACTACCTTGACAACCCCACGGATTTGAACAAGACCAACAGTCTGCCGCTCGATGTATGTTGCCGCGTCGATCTGAGGAAACACACCGGCGACAAACCCGTCCGCGATCGCGAACTTGGGGGGAGTGATGTCGGCTCCGATCTTCGAGCCTTTGCGCAGCTTGGTCTCAACAGCACGCAACTCGTTCAACACCGACACCGAGAACCACGCAAATATTTGACCCTGAGCATCAGTCGAGAACGCCCGCTTCGATATGAGAAGCCCTTCGAGCCGCGGATCAATGGCTGAACAGTCGTAATAGTCAACAACATGCTGGGTGCACCATGACCTAGGGGCCAACGCCGCTCTCATCGCATGAAAGGGGAAGTCGTCGATATGCAGACACACGGCCGATTTGGGGAAGACCCATACGTCGGTGACAACGCACACTTTTCGATCCAGCACATCGTCGCCGAAATGCTCGCGCGCCTCGCTCTCTAAACGACGTGCATCTTCGTCAGTTAATGGCTCGAACGCCATATCGCGGTTCAGCCTCTGCAAGTACTCATAACTCGCCCAGCGGCCTGGAGCATTTGGTTATATTAGAAACACAGATATCGACACAACAAGGCAACGACGACACATTCCGTACCATTCGTGCCATCGCACCGCTTGGATTCGTTCCTCCTAGTCGAAGTCGCAATCGTGCTGAGCGATTTGACGCGCAAACCGCGGAGAACCGACCTCCTCTGCTCCTCCGACGCCCAACCAGCCCGATTCAACTCCACACGCCTCCGCACGGACAACGCACGACGACCGCTCATCTTACCACACCACCCAGCTCGCGCCGATGAAGAAAGAAGTGTGAAACTCATAGGCCGTGCGGCAGAAGGAGGAAATAGCCCCTCTGGCACAACCGACGGTTATTGAGGGATACATGCGAACCACAACAACAGCGAAAGGTCGTGGCACCAACCCCCGCGAAACCAGCGGCCGCCCAACGGTCGGGAGCCACGGCCACAACTCCGCGCGAACCATTCCAAGAAAGGAACAGCATCACCAAGCAAACCTACAATGAGCCAAGCGCACGAGACCACGAATCCGCAGATTCGACGCAGACGCTCGTCTGAGGAGAAGCAGGACATAGTTCGGTTCGCCCGCAGTGAATCAGTATCCGCGGCATGCAGTAAGTTCGGCGTTGCCCGTTCCAGCATCCATGCGTGGATGCGAAACGAGGCCACGTCACCAGGCAGAGCTCTTTTCATTCACGACCGGGGAGACACCTTTTACGAAGACGAGACGCTGGAAGGTCACACCAGCTCAGGGTCCCTGCTACAAAACACCACCACAGGGAGCCGGGACGCTCGCGCCGGCGAACACGACGCAACACCACCGACACCAGACGCCGGGTTCGTCCTTGTCGGATACCAAGGTGCACCGTCTGGGTTCACAGGGATTGCTGCAAGACGCACGTTCGGAAGACTGCACGAACAGGACGCACTACCGGCCAAGAGGTTCGAGGTGACAGGATACCCGTACACGAAGGACGTGCTCGAGGCACTCTATGAGCACGAGATCGACTACGCGTTCCTACCGACGGACTCAATCTTTTCCAACACAAACAATACTGTCCTCGACCAGTTCGTCGACCTGCAGCTGGAAATGGTTGCCGAGGTATCGTTCGAGGAACGCGCGGTCGTGTGCAGTCTCGAAGGAATGACACCGGACGGCGCAGACTGCATCGTCTCAGATTGGTCAGCCCTACAGCGATACGAGGCGCACATCCTAGAGATAGAGAGCCGGTACACCACAAAACTACAGCGACAGGTGGTGTGGGATAGCGCGACCGGATGCGAGATCGTTAGTGAAGAACGGGCCGAGAACACGCTTGTTATCTGTAGCGAAGAAGCGGCCACGGCACACGGTCTCACAGTCATAGGCAGCAGGATCATACCAACCACAAGCCCCAGGTACACGATCATCGGGCGACACGGGTCGGCACCTATAACGACCCACGGCACCACTAACAGGCTCCGGTCGAACGGGACGACACGTAGCAGCGCGATCATCGTACACGCTCACGACACAGCATTGCTTGACGTTGTCAGCGCGTTCACATACAGACGCCTCAACATTGAACACATCTGCACGCGAGAACAGTACAACACGAGCACACGGTAAGTGAGACACACACCAAACACCAAACACACGATCACTACTCATGAATGGCTTCATTCCCAGCAAATCTTATCTCATCGCGTACAGAACGAGCGTAGATGAGCGAATCGAACGCGGGCTACAACTCCACCTCTCGGCAGCGACGCACCGCGTCACAAGACTTGGGAACTACTTCACATATGCACTGTCGTAGCATAAAGGATGAAATACATGTTGGCGCCACGCGCACCCACCACTCCCTCAGTTCTGGCGATCCTCAACCTTGATCGAATCGAGACTCGTTGTGAGCTGGCACGAATGCTTTGCAAAGAGCTTCAACGACCAGATCGTCGACAAGCGCAGGTAAGACCCGTCCTTCGGAAGTCCAGTCGTATGTTCCTCGACACCGTACACAGACGCGGTGACCAACTCGGGATCGACAACCCTTTTTTTATCTTCATAACCGTCCTTGAAAACCTACACGATACCAGATTAGTCAGCGAATCGTACACCGAAGGGGAGATATATCAGCCCACCTTATGCATCTCGCCGACGTCGTCGTCAACCTGGTTGTCAACTAGATGAAGACGAGCAACTGGGCCGGTCGCGCACGTCCCGAACGAAATCCAAACCAGCCGCATGCGAAGCACGATAGTAGCAGCGGTGGACGAAGATACGCCCCCTCCAGTGGGGTCGTTGTCGCGGATGAACTTCTTCAAGTCTGCAACACACACACGAATACATACAACCAATAAGACCCATAGTGCATACATCGACCCAAAGGGAACAAAGATACCGTCCGCCGTCGTGATGGTTCGCTTGTTCTCGTTGGACACGGCAGCACGCACGCGTTTCATTGGCGACACGTACTGGGGCTTCGGGTCGACGTCGCCAGCCCCCGAGGACTGAGGCGAACGAGACGGCTCCTCCTCGTCGGATGTCGCAGCGCGAAGGGGTGACGAGCCCCCGGCCATGGTACCGCGCGTGACAGGCAAGACGCCATCCCCATCCGACTTACCATTAACGACGGGAGGCGACGGATCACGGCTCGCGTCCGGATCGACAGTGGAGACCACACGACCGTGCGAGTTGCGCTTGTTTGTCGAGCCCCCCCATTGATCAGTGAGAGTTGTAATTGAACAATGAGAGCATTTATTTCTAGACAACACTCGATGCATGGATGCCCTCTCATCATAGCCACCCCAGTGCTCGGCCCCTCATGCGTCAGCCCAACTAACGGAAAAACGGGGTGGGCCGTTCAGATAAATCCGAGCCACCGGCACCCAGGTACGTCCGAGCGCGCTCAAATAAACCCCGTGAACACAGACACACCCAACGGAATCACGAGAAACAGTTTCGTAGCCAGCGAAGCGACGCGCCCACACATCAACATCTTAGCATACACACCCACTCACCTCCACGCACCACCAACGCGCACGCCCACGGGCTATCACGATACAACATGGATAAACACAACGGAACACACGAAACGCGCGGAACGTTTGCTTCGAAACAGGAAACACGACATACAACGGGCGCGACCCCTGACACGCATTTACCTAGCCAAACCCAACGGAACACACGAAACGCGCGGAACGTTTGCTTCGAAACAGGAAACACGACATACAACGGGCGCGACCCCTGACACGCATTCACCTAGCCATTGGACTTATACCCAATGAACACGACGGCATTTAATGTCGCGTCGCCAACAGCACACAGTCCCAAATAAATCCACCCAACGGACACGAACCCAAACACACATGATCGCGACACGCGATCTGCCTTCAACCAACATCCAACACTACCCACCGACAACCACACTACCCCAGCCGCAGCAACATACACACCTAGCCACCGCCCATCACAACACGGCACGGCGCCATATTCACCCCGCAGATAATCATCCAACCAGCGCTATGCGATTTAATGCTGAATAATCCCAGCCAACATCGCCCCCCTCCATCCAACCAGCTCCGTGCAATTTAATGCTGCTGCATCTTCGCCCGTTGTTGAGTTGGAACGGGATCGAAAAAGCCCCGAGAGTACCGCCAATCAGCACCCGACCCTTTACCCCAGCGGCACACACGCACTGACAATCACACCTCAGCATAACCCGAACGAAACCGCGGCAAACTGGAACCATGCAGGCTTCGTTCTTATGGCCATCCTCGCAATCGACCCACCTGTCTGGACCACAGTGTCCTCGCCCAACCGATCTAGACCGCAGTACAGTGTCGTCGCCCACATGGGCACACAACGATCAACCCGATCACCATAGGCGCACAGAACGGTCAACCAGGTCACCTATCAATCAACGATGGAATGGAGACAAACAACGGTCTACTCGTGGCTACGCCGCACACACGGTAATATGGCGATAGAACGGCGGCCCTCATGACAGCGCTAACTCATACACCACATGTGTAGGCACAACCGCGGCTAACCCGATCACAATAGCCGAAGACAGCGGCGACGAAGGAGACAATAATGGCGCGGCTAATCCACAGCCCCCCGTCCGTGCTATGGAGCCTATCGAGATCAGCGACGACGAGGACGAGGCCCCGTTCGTGCCCGCGCACTGGCCCCAAGACGTGCCAAGGTGGGATGAAAACAATAACCCATACAACACCCGATTCGAGGACCTCGACCTGGGAAAGTGTATATGCGCGCGACGCTGCCGACCACAGACATGCGACAACGCCAAATGCGCCTTGTACTGCGACCCCACGAACTGTGACGCCGGCCCCGAATGCGGAAATCGCATGAAAGACTCTCCAGCAATGCAACTAATGGAATGTGCGAAGGGGTTCGGCGTCATGGCAGCATTCGACATACCGCCGAGAACCGTGATCGGCGAATATTGCGGGGTTATCATTCCACACCGCAAGCTCACGCTCAACCAAGTTGATCTGGGATTCGTGCTCGAGTTCAAGTCCCCAGATACGACTGACGAGACCGTCTACATCGATGCATTTCTCGGGGGAAGCATGTGTAGATTCATTAACCACTCGTGCGCACCAAACTGCGTATTCGAGGAGCGAGCACATCGCTGGAAGAGGAAGATGGTGGCTGTGACCAACGAACGAATCCTCACAGGCAACGAGATCACGGTGAAATACAGCGACCACGTCACGTTCCGGTGCATTTGCGGTGAAATCAACTGCAGATCTAGGTTCCGATGAGGAAATACTGCGCACATCACTGCATGTCTAAGATCGTCAATATACATTACATCGCCAATATACACGCACGACACAGACGAACACAGCGTACCGGGGCGCCAGTGGGACCACTGCCACTGGCATGACGGTGTCCTGCGTCCTCGCACAGCGCCGTCAGCCTCTATCCTGACAGGCGGAATGTGTGCATGCGCGCATGCGCGAGCGGACCACGCGACCGGCGGCTCCTCTTGCCCTCACGGCCTCCGTAACCAGAACAATATAGAGAGCGAGAGAGTGCCATCACGGTCTCCGTAACCAGAACACACGGCCAGGTCCGAGCCAGCGAGAGCGACTCGATCAGAGGTCGCAACAGCGAGAGCCAGCGAGATTGACTCGAGCCAGCGAGAGCGACTCGATCAAAGGTCAACGTACTCCATTTTGAAATACCCCCTGGCTAAGTGCGGAAAAAAAAGTCTAAGTGCGACCTGATCCACGCCAGATTCTGGACAGATTCACCACACAGAGGCTCGCTGCTACAGTGCCACAACCAGAAAAGTTAGTGGACAGAGCACACATCAGAGCGGGAATAGCTTTAGAGAGTTCTGGGCCCAGCGTACAGGCCCTACTTCCTCGAATGCGCCTCGCGCGCGCCACGCGCGTTCCTGGAATCAGATCTGAATAGCGGACAGTCCGAAAAGGTCTACAAGTACGGTACTGCCCTAAAACGTAAGCGTTGTGCGCGGAAAATTAAGTTTCGCGACATGGGCGGTGACTTTTTACCTTACTTGTGACTTGCGTCTTGTACACGACAAGCAAGTGAAATCGAAAAGTAGAGTTTTTTTTGGGCTCTACGGCGCGCCATAAGCTGGGTACCCCAGCCACACGAAGAAAGACAAACATGCTGGCTTCGGTCATGACTACGATTCATTCTCGCTTTCCGTCGCTCCTACCAAGGTCCAGGATTACTACACTGATGGCAAGGGCGACGTAGTGGCCAACGATTGCACGTTGTTCCTGAGTCCGACTACTTCGACGCCACTCTGTCTCGGCACGCTGTGCGTGGATTCTGGTGGAGCGAGTGCGTCTTCACCACCTTCCAGAGATTCAACGACCGCTCATCATTTGTACTAGAGTTTGTATGGGCTGTTCTAGATAATATTATATTATGCCCAACGGATAAGTGAGTTGTTTTGGGCCTGTTTTGATTATCGCTGTCTTATCGTCCTGCATATCGTTGTCATATGATCGTTCTTATCACTTGATTATGGCGGGCGGATAGGCATCCACTGCACGACTGCAACTCCACGAGCAGGGACAGGACCTTCAAAATACAGCAAACGTCCGCAAAGATACAGAAACCGATCGAAATATGCAGAAATGGCCTCTTTCCGCGGCGAGTGCCATAGGCGCGTTGTGGGGGCAACAGGAGAGAGGCTATATTGAATGAACTGCTAGGCCACGGAGTGGAACCTGGGTTGCGGTGGGTGGGAATGCTTGGTCTTGAGCTGGAGTTCTTCGACTGAGGTTGGAACGCGAAGTGACTGTGTGGGCAAGCGCACGCGCCTATTCCCGAGCGGAAAACCTCATTTCCTTGTCCGCCGTCGGCGGACAGAAATAGCCAGTCACAGGATGGTTGACATCAATTAGTGCCCAGCTCTAAACCCTTGGACCCTAGAGACGACAGGTGTTGACCCTAGTCCTAGGGCTGCGGCCTGCAGAGCCAAGCTGGAGGGTTTATCCTAAAGCCAAGCGAGTTGGTTCACCCTAGAGCCGAGCCAGAAGGGTTCATCCTAGAGCCAAGGAGGTAAGTATTAACCCTATTCCTTGTCATTATCACAAGAGAAGGGATGAGACCCAGTCTGTATATTTGTCGGATGTGGTGTACATTTGTATTCCTCTCACGAGCACGCCCAAGCCAGCATCCGCTGTGGCCGCCTTGATGAGACGAAGCCATTTTATCTCCTAGCGGAGGTGTTGAACATCACGTATTGAAGGGATGAGTTTTCTTGAAGTTGGATCCCTCGATTACACTGGACGAATGAATGGTTCCAAGCCTTTGCTTGTCCGCCCTGTAGAGAAGGCTGACTGGCATTCCGCCCTGATGTACTGTGAAAGCAATTTTGGTCGTCACCACTACGCTTCATGGTCCAGCGTCTGCGTTTGGCGGGAAGAAAACTCATGGGAGGCTAGTGGTGTGAGCAAGCATAGAAGAAAGCGTCCGCGTGTGGCACGCTCCCATGGCAGGCCTCGCCAAGCTGCTAACTGCCAGCGCCCGATCACGCTTTTGCCACCGCCTGCATGCCAGCCCAACGTCAACGACAGGTCACGCTCAGCTATGCCGTAGGGAAGTTGAGATTAGCGCGCTCGGGCGCCGACGACCGGCTCGCGTGGCGGCGACACCCGGTCTCCATGCGCTCGCGATCGCGGCCAACGCACAGCTCCAGGAGCTCTTTTGCTCAGGTCATACGCTCGTAGACGCGGCGCTTGTGGCTTCCGCGTGGCCGCGTGGCCGCGCTCTACACACTCGCCTATGGTGCTAAAGTCGCTTGACGCGAAAGGTGCGCACGCGCTCGTTGCGGCCTGACCAGAACGGTAGTCCCGGGCTTCTCGCCCTCGAGAATGCATGGTCATGGCTACAGTCCATAGGGCTGCGGGCTCATTTGCTGGAGCTCTCATTGAGAACTTCCTGGGCCAGGCGCGTACTTAGACGCGCTCGTCGCGGCGCTGGCCAGGGACACGTAGATGCAGACGTTCTACCGCGAGGAGATCAAGCTCTCGGACGCGCTCACGGCGAGCACAACACTGACCGCATGAACATGACGTCTTGAGCAGCGCGCTCTCGCCGGTCGCGACCGTACCGCTGGCTGACGCGCTGTGCACGAACCGTAAACTGGAGAAGCTGTTGCTGGGCGGCGGTGACACCGGCGCGCGCGTTCCGCCGCGGTGTGCCGCGCCTGTTGTGACGTCTGCGCGACGCCGTCGTGTCGGCCATAGCGGCAGCGTGACGCGGATGGTAACGACGCCCGTGCTGCGGGGCCCAAGCGCCGGTCCTCACTCTGAGCTGCTGATCCTGCTGCTGCTGCTGCTGTTTCTCGTGGCGGCGGCCGCGGCGACGTCGTGATCGTGGGTGGGGACGAGCTGTGCTATCGCGAGGACTGGACCCCACGCGTCTCGTGCAACATGAATACAACGGGGAACATGATCAACGGCACAGTGGCTTCCGCCGATCAATTGCGGCCACGAGGCTGCTGGTCGTTACGTACCCGTCTGTCGTGGCACGTCGCGTGCCGCTTCTTCACCGACTGCAGGATACTGGATTCGACTCTTGCCAATCTCGCCCCGCGTGGCTCCTCCTCCGCGGAGCTCTGTCGACCCGCGCTTCCCAGCGAGACTGAGGCAAGCATCTCCACGCCGAGAATGCCGCCCACCACGCCGCGCTCCTGGGGTGGGGCAGGCTTCGGCTGCGTGACGCGAACCTCCGCTCGGCCTCACGCCCTAGTCAGGAGAACGGGCGGCAAGACAACACTCCGACAGGACGACACCCCACCGCTCTCGCCGTCAGCCGCTGGGCTCGACAAATCTCGGGCGTCGTGGTGGCGCCGCAGGCTGCTTGGTGGGTGCTGGCGCGAGTTCTGGTGTGGGGCTCCGCTGTTGGCTTGTCGGAGAACGCCCCGGCGTAAACGGAACGGGCGGTTGCTTTCGACTCGTTTGAGGACGCCGCGTCCCAGTGAGAACGCCTCCGCCACGTCCCGGTCGGCGAGCGCACTCGCCGCGTCCTAGCGATCCAGTGGTGTCGCGTCCAGTGCAGCGAGAGCTCCTGCTCGTCACGCGGATGCTGGACAAGGTTGAGTGCGAGAGAAGACCTCGTGGGCATCTCGTTGTCCCGGTGGAGCGTAAACGAGATGCGCAATGTCGTCATCATGTGTAGCGACGTTCACGCGAATCGGTCATACACCTGCCGGTGCTACCCCGTGGTGAGCGGCGACAACACAAAGAACGAACGGATTCATCGCCTCTGTGAACGTTGTCTGGTCTGGCGGCACTCACGAACGCTACCGAACGAATCTGCAGCAAGCCGTGCTTTCCCTACACTCGGCTGTTGTCCCAGCTTCACGTGATGTTCCAGTGGTGCACAAATCTCGAGTGACCGTGAGAACCATGACGAAGGCGAACAAGTCGACCAAGAAGCCGTTTAGCATAGGGAGCACGCAGGATGATGACGATGTTGACGTGGAGATATGGCAAATGAACGAGTCTGTGTCTTCGCTATCAGCTTTCCCCGACGGAGGCGCTTGCACGTTCCGGTCTCGCCATGAATGCCTGTCGTGAGGCTTTGAGGCGCGTTGCGTCACCAATCACGATATCCCGGACTTCGGTGCGGGTCTGAGCACGGTGGCGTAGATGTTCCTGGATTAGTACGTCCCTCGGTACGCTAAGTGTGCTGGACGGCTTCCCAGACGAGCAGGTCGCGCGCCTGGGTGAGCGCAGCCGACATACGATCTCATCGCCGGCGCCCCATGCGCTCACATTCAAGCGACTCGTGAGCACCGCGTGTTTGCCAAAAAAAAATTGGATCCGCTGGATACCACTGATCAACAACTCGAACGCTCCCATCAACGGCGGTGTCCGATAGAGCTCAAGGTCGTTAGGTGAAGCAGAAGACGCGAACAAAGCCACAGTCTCCATGCGCGTTCCTCGAGTGCGTAAGCACTCCGCGCGAGGGTACCTGACCGCGAGTTGCTCGTGTTGGAGCAAGCTGGCGAGCTATTCGTGGGGCCCGAGGGCAGCACACGGGGACGTATCCACGACGAGGTTGAGTGCACGAGCGAGTACCTCGTGGGCACCTCGTTGTTCCGTTGGAGCAGAGATGAGATGTACAGCGTCGCCACGATCCGCTACGACGTCAGGATCGAACGAGCCGAACGTAATCCGCCCGCACTACCCCGTGGTGGACGGCGAGAAAGACGAGCTCAGAGCGAACTTGTCGTGTTGCTGCTTCTCAACAGAGCGCTGACGGTCTTGCGGTCGTCAATCTTACAGTCCCCTGTGGCACACACTGTGGTAAGAGACCTCGCAACTGGAACTCATGTGTAGGCCCGAGCCAGCATTCGCCTTGGATGAAACGAAATTCCACATAGCGGAGGAATTAGAGAACTTTAGATTTGTGGAATTGGAATTGGAAAAATGCGAACTTACCGGGGTTAGACCCTTTATCTTCCAACTTCCCATTTTGGAACAATGACCCCCATACTTTATTCCAATGGAAGTGGTTTTGGAATATTTGAATAGACCCTGTCGCACTTTATATCCCAAAACACCGTTGTTCCACAAATCTAAAGTTCTCTATTGAATATCACATATTGGAGGTATGAGTTTTCTTGAAGTTGGATTGGGAAGAGGGAATTGCAAAGCGGGGTACAAACTAATTAGCTTGCCCGCTTCGGGGTACACCAACTCCAGAACGTGGTACAATCTGGGAAAAGACTCCAGAGCGGGGTACACCATGTCGCGGGTGATTCGCCACCCCTGCAGTCGCTGGACGAGCTCGACGAGAGTTGGTCCTTGCACGTCCGGGTTCGCCGTCACAGGGCTCTCACGAAGGGTAATGCGACCACCTGTGCTTGCGTCGGGACCGTGACGGCAGTAACGCACAAACCATCCAGGCCGGCGGATGCCGTAATGCGAAACCCGTGGAGATCCGTGCCTCGAACTTGAGTCAGCACCACACGCAAACTGCAGTTGGGACGTCCACACAAGTACACAGTGAATGTTGTGCCCCGGCGGTCACGATGAGTTCGAACGAGGTGAGCGTTTGCGATTCCATGTCTTCAGGAGGTCTGAAGTTGAGTAGTGAAATCCAATCCTTGCGCTGCGGCCCACAACGCGCTCTTTTTCTCCCATGCAAGTGACTCACTAAGTGAATGAGATCACTTGCAGTTTGTGATGTCATTCACTTCCCACCCAGGTCACGTCGATGGCCAGCACTCAATTCTCACGTCCAACTTAGATGAGTACATTTACGGTCTGTACAGTTCATTTCGGGGCTAAGCCCGCTGCTGAGATATAGCATTTACTAGGTCATCAGTTACCAGTATAGCTCACAAATGCAATTTGTACTAGATTAGGTTAAATTTTGAGCACACGTTATTGTAGGTATATGCAAAATGTAGCGGGCTTAGCCCCGAAATGAACTGTACCCGCTGTGGAATCTTTTCCCAGATTGTACCACGTTCTGGAGTTGGTGTACCCCGGAGTGGGCAAGCTAATTAGTTTGTACCCCGCTTTGCAATTCCCTCATCAGTTTTGAGGAAGATAAGTACATTTATGTATGAAGTGTTCGGTGTCCATCTCCAATATTCGTTTGTGGAGACCTGAGTTTGAAGACGATGGAAGATTCTTCCATCTCTTCTTCCAGGGAGAAGAGTTCTTCTTCCAAAGAGTGACTTGGTCGACTCGGCCCGCTTTTGCGGTGGTTCAGTCCAACAAAAGAAGCACAAACAAACGCTACGCCAAGACACGACCCGACAAGACGCAGACGCGAGCACCGGCAGGATGCGGTCGTGGACAAAGATGGAGGAGAAGAAGCGGGACACGGAGGAGCAGGCGCGACAGGAACGGGCGCGAAAGAAGCGGGCTGTACTGAGGGAGCTGATGAGGGCAGCGGAAAAGGGTGACATGGACACGGTGCGACGGCTGTTGGCAGCGCATACGGTGGACGTGAATGCGCGTGATGAGGTTCGTTTCGGCCACGCATTTTTGTCTCGGATAGTCTGGTTCGCTGTGGTTTGTTTGGGCGTTTGGTAGTCTGACAGCACGCTTGTCCGAATCATATCATGTCAGCTTGGAAGGACCGCACTGCACTGTGCGGCATGGACGGGACATGCTCCTGTCGTCGAGCTGCTGCTCCAGACGGGCGCCACCGTCGATGCGGTTGATCAGGTTTGTTCGCTGCTTGTGTGGCAGCACGTTGTATGGGTAGATGAGAGGTCGTGCTGACGCATGTATTGGGCGTTGTGTGTCGGCGTATGTGGTTGTGTGTGCCGGCTCTGCTGCTGCGGACGTTAGAATGAGGTGTCTGCTCTTCATCTTGCGGCATTGCACGGAAATGCTCCAGTCGTCGAGCTGCTGCTCAAGGCGGGCGCCACTGCCGATGCGGTTGATGATGTTTGTTTGGCGTTTGTTTGGCAGTATGTGTCATCGTCGGGTGGCAGGTCGTGCTGACGCATGTCTTGGGCGTTGTGCGCGTGTCTTTGTTTGCATGTGTATATGTGTGTGTTTCGCTGATGTGGAGCACAGGAGGGAGAAACAGCTCTTCACTGTGCGACTAGGAAGGGATGCAGTCCAGGTGTCGAGTTGCTGCTTGAGGCAGGTGCCAACGTCGATGCTGGTAACGAGGTTTGTTAAGCGTCTGTTTGGCAGTATGTTTCATCGTCGGGTGGCAGGTAGTCTTGACGGATGTCTTGGGCGTTGTATGTCGGTGCGTCTGTTTGTGTGTGTTTGTATTTGTGTGTTTTCCTGTTGCGGACACAGGATGGCGAGACAGCTCTTCATCGTGCGGCAATGTACGGACATTATCCAGTCGTCGATCTGCTACTCAAGGCAGGCGCTACCGTCGACGCGGTTAATGAGGTTTGTTTGGCGTTTGTTTGCGACTATGATATACCGGCTGATGGCAAGTCATGTTGATGTATGTCTTGGGCGTTGTGTGTCGGTGCGTGTGTTTGTGTGTGTCCGTATATTGCTGTTGCGGAGCACAGAGCCGGCACACTGCTCTTCATTATGCGGCGTACAACGGACGTACTCTGGTCATCGAGCTGTTGCTCAATGTGGGCGCTAGCACTGATGCGGCTGGAAAGGTACGCTGTGGGTTTATTTCATCTTTTTATGCATCACAGGCTTGACCAGGCTTTGTCGTGCCTTATTGCAATGGTAGGACGGAAAAACGGCATTGCACCTATCATGCATGAAGCATCAAGATGATGCCACGCGTTTGCTTCTAGTTGCAAAAGCCAATATTTACGCGAAAGACAAGGTGAGTTTGTGACGTCAGACGAAACGTGGAGCACCTGTATAACGTTATTTTTGTATGTCACACATTGATTCTTGCATTCGTGTGTCCTCACACGCAACAGGCCGACCTTGCTCCTCTGCACTGTCTCTTGACAAATAGAGACGACGGTTGCTTCGAACGGAAGGCTCTCCACACACTCCAAGAACTGGTGCTGTTCGGCGCCAACTGGGATACCCAATGTGAACAACTTGTTCGTTCAGGCAATGCTTGGAAAGAAATTCCTGCTCTCAAGCTCTGCATGTCGCTCTGGGCTCAAGAGCGTGGCGATGGCCGTAAGCTCACCGACATCCCACTCGAAATCATCCGAAGAGGTGTGGATAACACGCAAGGGTACATCGAAAGTCTCAATCGAACTGCTCAAGTTGTGCTCCGTCGCAAGATCTGTCTCGTGGGGCCGAGCCGCGCCGGCAAAACCAGCTTAGTCAAGTCCATCACGACCAGCGTGCCGCGACTCGAGCACGTGGACAACCGCTCAATCGGGATTGACCAGTTCCCGCTTCGGTTCAAGCCACAGGCAAATGGCCTCGAGAATCATAATAGCCATGAAGTCACCTTTTGGGACTTCGCAGGCCAAGACGCCTACCAAGTCGCACACTCACTCTTCTTCTCGCCGCGCACGTTGTATTTCGTCTTTGTGAACCTCCAAGCTTTCGCCATCGCGTACAAGCAAACGGTGATTTTCGCCGACGACGACAGTCAGCAGCCGAAGTTGCTGGATGAGTTCTTCGAGCACGCCGTTCGGCAGTGGATGCGGCTGATCGTAGCTCGGCACCCCGAGGCCGAGTTCGTGTTTGTCGTGACCAAAGAGGATCTGCTTGGGAGGAGCGAGTATTTACAAAGCATTTTGAAGCAGGAGCTCCAGAGTCATTTGCAAGGATTATTGGGTGAGGTGTCGGCCATGAAGATCGCATTGGAGGACGGGCCAGTGGAGGGCGAAGTTGTACCAAGCGTTCAACGCTCACGCAGTAACGGTGAGCCAACTATTGTGTATACCAGTTGCTCGTCCGATGCGTCCGTGCAGGCGGCCCGAGCACAGATTGAAGCGATCATCATCAAGAGCAACTATAGTTTCCCGATGACAAATGAGTATTCGACCGTGCTAAACGCCGTCCTGGAAATCAGGAATAAAGCCAAAGAAGCTCGCATTCAGGAGCAGATCACGCACACATTTCCTCCGGTGAGCCAACTGCTCACGGAGCTTGCGAATCTCGAAAGCATCGACCGCGAACGGTGCAGCATCATCCTCCAGACACTCCACGATCTTGGTGATGTGCTGTGGTTTGAGAATCTGGATGTTCACCGGTTTCGCGACACCGTCATACTGGATCCACTACTGCTGATCGACTTCATTCGGCAAGTCGTCACGCACGAGCACGCCGGCGTCAAGATGTCGCACGCGGATCTCAAGGCCAAACCGTTTTGGCGGAACCTAGGGGATGACAAGGAGCTCATGAAGGACATGAAGCAGCTGATGCAGGCTTTCCACTTGGTGTACTCGGACGCAGAGGATCGCGTCATGGATTGGGATTCACATCTGATTGTGCCAGCGTATTGGAAGACTCGGGAGCCTGCCGCCCGGCGGTTTCCTTCCGGTGGCCTGCTCACAACTACGAATGGGAGCAGTAAGAGTGATCTCCCGCCACGCGTTCGCGTCCGCTGGGACTATCACTTGGAGTGTGGTCTTCCGTCGACGGTGTTCGATTCCTTTGTGGTCGCGTGTGTGTCGCCGTTGTTCAAGTGTGATGCTGGTCCGGATTGGTTGCAGCACGATGGGAGTTCCGGATTCACTGCGTGCCGGGTAATGATTGGCCGTGATCGGCGCTCCTTACACCGAACGATCCATGTCGAAGCCGTGGTTGCCGACGCCGCTACTCTGGCTCACGAGGCAAACCTTTGGGGCGCCTTCGAGCGAATCGTATGTGCGCTGATATTCATATTGAGTGGTCACAAGGGCCTCAAAGTGTCGTGCTACGCGTGGGACGACGATGGTGAGGATCACAACCTCAAGACGCTATTGCGAACGAAGGATCCACGTGACCTCCGAACGTGGATGCCACCAGTCGCGATGTGGTCGTCACTCCGACTGTGACACAGACCGTGGCCTTCGAGAAAGACCGACCCGTTCGACCAGTGCGACGCGCACGAGACGAGTCAGGTTTGAAATCAGTGTGTTACTTCGCAAAGTTGATCATTCCTCTCCACCTGCGATCCCGTCCAGCAGCGTGAGCAAGCAGCGCTTGATCATCTGCATCTCGTTCCTCTTCTACAATATATTTGGCAGGTTGCATTGCTGTGTGGTCAATCCCAAAGGATCGTCTAGGGATTCCTAGCTTTGTGTCGCGATTGTACAGTCCACAAAGCGGGGCCCCAAGGGATGGCAGCTTTCCTTTTATCGTGGTCCCCATGGGGACCTCTCCATTGCTATCTTCGCCATCTGCACTTCCACCAAAACGCCTTGCAATCGCCTCTGGAGCTCGTGCTTCAACATGCTTCTCAAATAGTCGTTCGCACGAAACAAATCCTCCTTGGTCGCGATGAACACAAATTCGGCCTCGGGTTGGCGGGCTGCAATCAGTCGGATCCATTCGAAAACTGCTTGCTCGAAGAATTCGTCCAACAGCTTCGGCTCTTGGCTTTCGTCATCTGAGAAAACAACAGCTTGCTTGTACGCGATGATGAAGGCTTCGAGATCCACCATCATAAAATACAGCGTGCGCGACGAGAAGAAGAGCGAGTGTGCTACTTGATACGCGTCTTGGCCTGCAAAATCCCAGAAGGTCACTTCATGGTTCGTGGGCTTTTCATTGTTGGCAACGTGTTGCTCGAACCGAAAAGGGAAATGGTGAATACCGATGGTGCGGTCGTCAATATGTTCGAGTTGTGACACGCTGGTCGTGATGGACCTGACGAAGCTTGTTTTGCCGGCACAGCTTGACCCGACGACGCAGACTTTGCGACGCCGCACGAGTTGAGATGTGCGCTTGAGGCTGTCGATGAACGCTTGTGTGCTGTCCACGCCTCTAGAGATTGCTTCAAAAGGGATATCGGAGAGCTTAACACCGTCGGCATATTCTTGAGCCCACAGCGACATGCAGAGTCGAAGTCCAAGTCTCTCTCGACACGCTTCACCTTATACCACAAGTTCGTCACATTGAGCGTCCCACGTGGCACCGAATGCTACAAGCACTTGGAGTGTTTGCAACGTGTCTGCACTCCCGTTGTTGTAAAACTGGCCCATCAATAGCTGGTGCAAAGGCGTACGATTGTCCTATTGCATGAAAGAAGATCAATCCGCGAGAGTCTAGGCGATATGCAATACAAACACCACGCTGGTCTGGTGGCAAAAACGTACATTGTCCTTGGCGCTGAGATTTGCATTTGCCCTTAGAAGCAGACGCGTCGTAGCAGGATTATGCATTGTGCATGCTTCATGCAACGGCGTTCTGCCATACTGTGTGAACACCACACGACGCCACACATTTAAACGATGAACTACGTTGAAAGGAAAGCAACATGCAGCATCACACCTTATTGGTAACATCGACCGCGGCTCCCTCACGTAGCAGCAACTCCACAAGTGGAGCGCTCTTTGATGCTGCTTCGTGGAGAGCGGCACGCCCAAACTAACCACATCCACATGCCGAACAAGGGCCCACAGCACACCCGTTAGCGCCACGCATCATCCGCCCAAACGTAGTTCTCCCACGCCAGCTCAAACGAACCTCATCGACGGCATTGACGTCGGCGCCCGCTTGGAGCAATACCTCAACGACTGGAACGTGAATAAGCAACGCTGCAGTGCGAAGGGCGGTCATGCCGTACTATCTTGGCACGCACTCGGTGAGACTCGAGGACGTTCACAAATCCCAAGCAGAACATAACCAGCCGCACCTCATTACGCGCGTCAAGATCCACGTTTTGCGTCGCCAACACCTTGCGGACCGCGTCCACGTTCCCCCTCCCGGCTGCCTCGATCAGCGGCCACCGCCTCACAGTCTCGTCATTCGCTTGCTGCTGCTCCGTTGACTCGTTCGAGCCCATGTTGCGCGGCGCTCGCGGCCGTTGCGCTCGCCCTTTGTCGTCGCGTTCCCCTGGTGGAAGTTCTTCTCGACGCCGTCAGTCGCTGAGAGCTGAGTTCAGAGAGAGTTTCCTTCCGCAATCACCGACAGTGAGTGCGGGAGGAAACTCTCCGTACTCAAGCCTCTCACAATGAATAAAGGAGATGGAAACAAAAAGGACGGAAATGGCGGGTACACGTCCAAAAGCTGCATTTCTCAACCGTCTAAATTAATAGCTCACTTGGCTTCATACGCAAGGCAATCTGTGGATAGGAGTCATCCCAGGCTCGAGGAAACGATGGGCAGACCAAGTTTGGTTGTTATGTGGTACATACCCCATCAACCCAAAGAGCCACTTTCACGGGAGGCGTGTGAACACAGTGGTGAGCTCGTCACCCGAAGGTCAGTCTTGCCCTTGCTTGTGAGCACCAAAGCGTGGGTGGCTGCGGGGCACCACACGAATAATTTCAGTTTGCAGAGTGCTCCCGTTCCAGATGTTAGCCCAGTGTACCCATCATTCTTCGTGCCCATCTCCTCCAAAGATGCATTTCTAGAGGTCTGAGTTGAATCTGTGCGGACGGGATCCGTTTGGACCGTCCAAGTCTCCCCAAGCGAGATCCAACGCCCGCCACGAAGACAAACCCAAGCACACGGGAGAGAGAACACGCCAAGTGACAAGTAGAGAAGCGGAGCCGCACGCCCAAGCAGATCGCCCCGCACACACACACACTCGGGTTCCCCACGCAACTCCAACGAGCCAGCTGATGAGCTCCATCGACGACCACCAGATCCGCGACGCGGCCAGCGCCAACCGCAAATGCACAGTCCGGCAGGCGCTCTCGGACGCCGACGCGCTGTGCGCTGACGCGCCCGACGGGGCCGAGCCGCTCGCGCGGTATGTGCTCGAGCGCATCAACGACGGGCGCGAAACACTCGAGCGCCTGCTCCCGAACGCCAACGGAACCGCGTCCAAGCGCTGGCTGTCCAAGTTCGAAGACGCGCTCGTCGCGTTTGCCATCACGCTGCGCCAGTACAACGAGACCAAGCCGTTCGTGGAGCGACTGCTTCGCCACCAGCACGTCGTGTGCGAGTTCAAGAAGATCCAGCGCGACCTCGTCGCGCTGCTCGCCGACGCCCGTGGCGCCCGAATCGGCTCGGATGAGTGGAAGAGCAGTCTGGACACCGCTGTGGCAGCATTTTCCACGGCTGTAGAGGCCAAGGTGGACGACACCGCGACGCGCAAGATGTACGAAGACGACAGCCGTCTGGCGCTCGAAGCGACCATGCTTTTGAAGCTTGCGCAGACGAGCGGTGATCGGCTGCTGTGGTATGACAATCCACAGGCACAGCGTCTATGGGCGGCGATTGAGCCGTCTCAGGAAGAAGCTGAGCTGCCTTACTGGTTCATTCCAGAGCGAGACATCAAGAAGGGGATTTTCATTGCTAGAGGCGGATACGGCGAGGTGTACCGCGGTGACTGGAAGTCGGGAACCAACGTGATCATCAAGTACTTGTTCGATACTAATGCAACGGACCAGTCGGCGCTCCGAAAGCAACTGATCCGAGAGGCTGATCTCTGGTCCAAGATGACGCACCCGCACATCCTACAACTAAGCGGCGCCTGCCACGTTGCCGAGCATCCGTTCTTCGTGAGCGAGGACGCGAAGAGTGGTGATCTCGCCGAGTACCTCGTGCGGAACAAGTCCCAGAGGATGCAACAGCTCCATCAAATGGCACTCGCGATTGAGTATCTCCAGGATAAAGGGATCGTGCATGGCGATCTGAAGCTCGATAATGCACTGGTCTTTGCTGAGGGCCACGTCCGTCTCGCGGACTTCAGTGTCAGTCGCTTCACTCTGCCGGTCACGAGCGGTTCACACAAGATCTCCAACGCAAAAGACCAAGCCGGTGCGCTATGGTGGCGAGCACCCGAGGCGCTGGACGGCCCTGTTCAGATCGCATCGGACATCTATTCCTTTGCCCTCTGCATCATTCAGGCGATGACCGGGGAGAGGCCGTACTACGAGCTGGGGGAGAATGATACTGCCGTCCGAGAGCGAATCCTCGCAATGCAACTCCCGGAGTTGCCGAGCGATACACCGGCTGAAATAATCGATCTTGTGAGGAAGATGACGGAGTATAAGCCTGAGGATCGCATCAAGATAAAGGACGTGATCACGGTGCTGAAGAAACTCGCGAATCAAGAAAGAAGCAAAAACCACGAGGCGTCTAATAGTCGTCAGTGTGAGGTGTGTTTCGAGACCTTCGCGAACGGATTTACTTTCTGTCAGACGTGCAAGCCCAGTAAAGAGCGCGCATCGAACGTCCCGAAACTGCTCCGGTCAGCGACGCTCTCAGACGGCCACGACGGTCAGAGCGCCCCCAAGCTGCTCAGCGACTATCTGCGTCTCCACCCGGAGGACTGGTTCCGCGTGGTCGAAGCCGGTGCCATCCCAATTCTGTGCAAGATCGTCATCGACAAACAAGACGAGGGTTTTGCTGTTGAAGCGCTCAAGACGCTCGCGATGCTGATCATGGCCAGCGTGATGGCCCCACGCAGCGCGGACGAGGCAATGGCCCGTGGCAGAATGAAGAGCGTGATGGAGGAGGAGAATGTGCTGCCGTTGTTCAAGACGCAGTTACGCACTGGATCGGACCACATGAAGGGCGTCGCCGTCAAGACGCTCGGGTTCTGGCCCGATCAAGAAGCGATCAACAAGGATCCTGTCGTGATGGACCAGATTCGTGAGTTGGCGAGCAACGCGGCCACGACGCGACAACTGGGTCGATATGCGAATTTGGCGCTCAACGCACTCGGGGCCAACGCGGCGCCGGCTGCATCGTGATTCACAGTTCTCGAGTCAAGGGCATTGCAAGGCTGTGGAAGTGTTGTTTAGGATTCGCTGGCCATCTTTTCATGCTTGTGTTTCGAAAGTTCGATGACAATCTACTGTGCCTTACTCGCAATCCTGTGTGGACACGTGGTGAGGTGGCACGTTGAACGACCGGACGTCCGTGGGCGGTGTGGGCATCATCGCATCTCGCAGGTGACGATGCCCACTCCAAATCCAAACCTGTGATGTCCGTGTGTGTCCTGTCGTGCATTAGTTCTGACAGTCCAGGATTCCATCATGCCTCGAGCCTGAAGCACTGCCTCCTTCATCCAGCATTTTGTTCTCGGAGCACATCTAGCGTCCGTCTGGGCAGCCCTGGGAGTGACTGTCTTACACGAGCTCGGTCGGAACTCAGACGAGCAACTCCCGCGGCGCGCAGACGAATACCGTTCTCGGCAAAAGTCTTGTCGCGGGGTCGATGTGGTCGCGTCGGAGTGCTCGTGCGCGACGCCGAGAGCTCGAGAATAGGACTGCACCTGCATTTTGTCGCACCGCGAGTTGGATGTGGCTGTCGACGTGGTCGACGGAGTGGATAAGGCGGCTTCCCATCGGCACTGGGACAGCCGACGTGGTGGATCTGACGAACTTCCTCACGAGACGTTGGAAACACACAGTTCTCATCGCTTTATGCCACATTGTTTCGCGCACATCGCTGGTGGTGCTACTTGCTGGTGGCAGTGGTGAGACGTTGACAATAGTGAAGATCTCGATCGCTCCGGCGGAGAACGGCCAGCTCCTCGGCACCAAGTCTGCTCAGCGAGACTCAGATTGTGTGGTGCCACACTACGCGACTGTCGTGCACTATCTTTGTCCAAAGAGATAATGTATACCACATGAGATTGGGCCACATGGAGACGCCTGGACTGGACCAAAAAGAGCCTGTGGACGCAACAGCCACAACCACACCACACGGGACTGTGGTGCGCTCCGTCCGCCGACGCGTTCGTCGATCACACCCGCGCGGCGCTTTCCGCTTCCGCCAGCCGCCGACGCCACCCGCAGTCTCCGTCGGCGCCGTCGACGCCCCGCGGACGCGTCAATGGGCAGAGCGACCGTATAAAACTGACAAGGGTCGAGCGCCGCGCCGCCGGACGAAGTCCAAGGCCACCACCATCCAGAGCCAATAAGCAGCAGTGGCATACGCTATACACACAGCGCACGCCGTGTGAGATCTCCGCCTCGTCCAGCTGCGACAGAAGGAGTTGGTACCTCATGGGGGCTCAAGCCACTCTGTACAGCCGCGTGGGCGCCATGATGGAGACCGAGTGCGAGCTGCTGGACGAAGATCGAGCGCGAAGGGCGGCGGCTCGTACCGCCCGCCCGTCGTCTCTGTGTTGATTGCGAACCAACAGTCGAGTCGCGCAATGTGTGCGCGTGGGCGCGGTCGGTCTCGCGAGAGAGTGAGCTACTGTGGCTTGCGCGAAGTAGGCGGGACTTGCTGAATCGTTCAGGTGCGGCGCTCAATGATCGGCAGGGAGAGCAGGCGGAAGGCGTTTCTCTCATCCTCTTCGCCGGGCAGCGTGTTGTCCGCGGCCGCGCAGCGCGTGTAGCGCGTCGGTGAGCTCGAGAGCGAGTGACACGACCTCCACGACGAGCGTGAGTGCGAATAACTCGTGGACGTATAATTCGCGACGCGTAGCGTCGAGACGCGCAGCGTCGAGACGCGCAGTGCCTCCGCGATCCCCAGCGACGGCCCAAGAAAGTGGAGGTTGAACGTCTGCTCGCGCTATACCGGTGGACGATGACAAGATGAACGGAGGTGGTGATGATCCGTTGCCACCGCCTGCATGCCAGCCCCAACGTCAACGACAGATCACGCTCAGCTATGCTGTAGGGGGGGAACACGATCAAACGGCACAGTGGCTTCCGCCGATCGATTGCGGCCACTAGGCTGCTGGTCGGTACGTACCCGTCTGTCGTGGCTCGTCGCGTGCCGCTTCTTCACCGACCGCAGGATGCTGGATCCGACTCTTGCCAAACTCGCCCCGCGAGGCCCTTCCTCCGCGGAGCTCTGTCGACCCGCGCTTCCCAGCGAGATCGAGGCAAGCATCTCCACGCCGAACAATGCCGCTCACCACGCCGCACTCCTGGGGTGGGGCAGGCTTCGGCTGCGTGACGCGAACCTCCGCTCGGCCCCACGCCCCAGTCAGGAGAACGGGCGGCAAGACAACACTCCGACGAGACGACACCCGACCGCGCCCGCCGTCAGCCGCTGGGTCCGACAAATCTCGCGCGTCGTGGTGGCGCCGCAGGCTGCTTGATAGGCGCCGGCGCGAGTTCTGGTTTGTCGGAGAGCGCCCCGGCGTGAACGAGCGGTTGCTTTCAGCTCGTTTCTGGGTGCCGCGTCCCAGTGAGAACGCCTCCGCCACGTCCCGGTCGGCGAGCGCACTCGCCGCGTCCCAGCGATCGCGTGGTGGCGCGTCCATTGCAGCGAGAGCTCCTGCTCGTCACGCGGTTGCTGGACGAGGTGGAGTGCGAGAGAAGACCTCGTGGGCGTCTCGTTGTTCCGGTGGAGCGTAAACGAGATGCACAATATCGCCGTCACCCTGTAGCGACGTTCAAGCGAATCGGTCATACACATACCGGCGCTACCCCGTGGTGAACGGCGACAACACAAAGAACGAACGGATTCTTCGCTTCTGCGAACGTTCTCTCTTCTGGCGGCACTCACGAACGCTACCGAACGTATCTGCAGCAAGCCGTGCTTTCCCTACACTCGGCCGTTGTCCCAGCTTCACGTGATGTTCCAGTGGTCCACAATTCTCGAGCGGCCGTGAGAACCATGACGAAGGCTAACAAGTCGACCAAGAAGCCGTCAAGCATAGCGAGCACGCAGGATGATGGCGATGCTGACGTGGAGAATGGCAACTGAACGAGTCTGTGTCTTCCCTATCAGCTTTCACCGAGGGAAGCGCTTGCACGTTCCGGTCTCGCCATGAATGCCTGTCGTGAGACTTTGAGGCACCTTGCGTCACCAATCACGATATTCCGGACTTCGATGCGGGTCTGAGCACGGTGCCGCAGAAGTTCCTGGATTAGTACGTACGTCCCTCCGTAAGCTGAGTGCGCTGGACGGCTTCCCAGACGAGCAGGTCGCGCGCCTGGGTGAGCGCAGCCGACATTCGATCTCATCACCGGCGGCCACGCGCTCACATTCAAGCGACTCGTGAGCACCGCGCGTTTGCCAATCAATCGGATCCGCAGGATACCAATTACCAACAACTCGAACGCTCCCATCAACGGCGGTATCCGATTGAGCTCAAGTTCGTTGGGCGAAGCAGAAGCCGACGCGAACAAAGCCACAGTTTCCATGCGCGTTTTGCGTGTGCGTAAGCACTGCGCGCGAGGCTGCCCGACCGTGACCGTGAGTCGCTCGTGTAGGAGCAAGCAGGCGTGCTGTTCGTGGGTCTTCGAGGGCAGCACACGGGTACGGACCCACGACGAGCTTGAGTGCGAGAGCGAGTACATCGTGGACATGTCGTTGTTCCATTGGAGCAGCGATGAGATGTTCAGCGTCGCCTCGATCTCCCTGCAACGTCCAAGGATCGAGCGAGCCGATCGCACATCCGCCCGCACTACCCCGTGGTGGACGGCGAGAAAGACGAGCTCAGAGCGAACTTGTCGTGTTGCTGCTTCTCAACAGAGCGCTGACGGTCTTTCGGTTGTTGATCTCACAGTCTTACCCTGTGGCACACACTGTGATAGGAGACCTTGCAACTGCAACTCATGCGCAGGCCCAAGCCAGCATCCGCCTTGGATGCCACGAAAGTTCACATAGCGGACGGATTGAATATCACCTATTGGAGGTATGATTTTTTCTTGAAGTTGGATCGGGAACAGCAACCTCAACTTGAGGAGAGGAGGTTTGAGGCTCAAACGCGAACGTAATCTGACGGCGAGCGCGACCAGCGCGCTGTACGGTACGACGTCGCTGAACGCCTGCAGACGCGGAGATGCCGCTCGTCCACGATCTCGTAGTCGTCCATCACTCGGGACTAACAGGCTTCGGGCGGCCACAGCGGCTGGTTGGATGTGCCGGCGCCGCGATAACTCAAGTCGCTGGGGCCCGGGACGACGCTGTGCATCTAGTCGACACCCGGCCCACCGGGAGCCCGCTGGGACGTTGGCATTGGAGACGCACGCAGGAGACGCGGCGTTGCCATCGTCTTCTCCAGCATCTTCACATTGGGCTAAGTCGAGAGGGAGACCGGCGGTGGCAATTGGTGGACACAGAAGTACGACGCCATTGGTGGCGGATAGTGCGCATGGTATCGTCTGTGTGTTCATCACGCCACAGTATCATCGTCGTGCAATCAAAGGGCGGCCCCACAGGAGGTTCCAAACACCAGGTCGCTGATCTCTTCTCACAGCTTAAGCCCTCACAGCGATGGCCACAGTGCCGTCCACTGCTCTACCGAAGTCTGATACCGCTATGGCAAAGTCGACCTGGCACTCATCTACGCGCGTTGCCGCGACTCAGGGCAACTGTGGCCACAACGACCGACCGATGATTTGAAGACACGAGATGCCAATGCACGGCCAGGAAGGCGATCGCAAACACGCTGCAGCGCAACCTCCGACAGGGACAGGGGTGCTCATGGATCGTCCGCTCCAGCGTCTCACCTCCACGTTCGAGCGCTCGCTTTCGAACGCCAGCGACGCGACGCTCAAGCGCTCGTGGAGTCATCGGTGTCCATCGACTCGCCTACGGGAGCTGAAGTGGTGACATGAGGTCACGGAGGGAACGAGTATCCAACGATACCGGTAACTCTGCCGGGGCGAACCTCCGCTGCTCTCTCTCTCCGTTGCGTGGATCCACGACCGTCTTACTTCTGCTGTGTATTATGCTTTGCGGCGGGTTCCAGATCGAGCGTACTGCTTTATGTGGGGAGTAGAGTCCGTCCAGGTCTGAAAATGAAAATGCACAGAAGATTCCGCTCGGATTGATGGGTTCATCAGGCCCAATCCAAACACCCTTCTACAGTGATACCTTCCGTGCTCCAAACACGAGCCCACGACCGCCTCCCACCTCCGTTTACTCACACAGTGGAGTCCACGTCGCCGCTTCTCAATGGGGCGTTGCTCTGGTGACTCTGTGGTCTGCGGTTTAGGCGAGGGGCGACAGCGTGCGCTGCGGTTGTTAGCCATGGACGTGAGAGTCCTCACACGTCGCAGATGGATTCGCCACCCGAATACAAGTCGGCACGGAGGGGACAACGCAGAAAAAAAATCATTTCTGCGAGTGTTTGGATTAGGGCGTTGGGCTGTGTACCCGGCATTTGGAACTTTTGCCCATCACCATTATAAGTTTGTAGAGACATTGTTTAGCGTGTCCGTCAAGACACTGTGGCTCAGTCCAAGAAGAGAACGCTGAAGACTGTTCAGGGCAGAGCAGAAAGCGAGGCGACCAGCACACTACTCACTAGTCCGAGGATGAAAGCAAATGAGAAGAAGTTGCTGAAGGCGGTGAAGGAGGGTGACGTGGATCTGGTGCGCACACTGTTGGCCACGGTTGATGTTGATGCGGACACGCGGGGTCGTGAGGTGCGTCTCAGCTCCACAGCGATTAAGACCTACACTGTTCTGCCGTGTGGGAGGCTAGTCTGACAGCACGCTCGTCGAGACATGTCATGTCAGCGTGGATGGAGCGCATTGCATTTCGCAGCACGTCGGGGAGATACGCCAGTCGCCGAGTTGCTGCTCGACGCCGGCGCAAATGTTGATGCCGTCACTGAGGTTCGTTGGTGATCGTTCACCCTACGGCGGTGTGGTGTTATCTATGCGTTAACGTTCAAATTCGGGGTTCCGCATCCGTGTGGTGTGGCCAAAAATTCGTGTCTAACATCAGGATGGGATGACCGCACTTCACTACGCGGCCTGGAGTGGACATGCCCATATCATCAAGTTGCTGCTGAAGGCCGGTGCAAATGTCGATGCGGTTGATGCGGTACGCTATCGTCATTCACGCATTCACACATCATTAGGTGGTCTAACTGTCTTCCATCATGTCGTGTGGGAGCGCAAGGGTGGAACAACACCACTTCTTATAGCATGTGAGAGACACCAATCTAGTGCCGCCCGCTCCCTTCTTATGGGCAAAGCAGATCTCCACGCGGAGGACAAGGTATGCTACACCGTCAGCCAAGCTAGTTGGGTGACGTTGGATCCATTTTCTCGATCACTTACTTTCTTTACGACTGGTCCTCTCTCACACAATAGGACGGTCTTACGCCGCTGCAACGGCTCCTGACAAGCCGTTGGCGCAGAGTTGTTGAGAGCGAGGCGTTACGCACGCTTCAAGTGCTCGTGTTGTTCGGCGCAACATGGGACAGCAAATGCACCCAACTCGCACTCGCAGATAATGCGTTGAACGAAGCGCCAGCGCTCAAACGCTGCATGACACTATGGGCCCGGCAGCTCGCTGATGGACATCCTCTCACTGAAGTTCCCATCGAGACCATCAGAAGAGGTATGAGAAGCACACTAACATATATCGACAGTCTCAAAAACTCTCAACAAGTAGTTCTTCGCCGCAAGATCTGCCTCGTCGGTAAGAGTTGCACTGGCAAGACGAGCTTCGTGAAGTCCATCACGACCAACCAGCCGCAACTCGAGCATCTGGACAATCGGACGATTGGCATCGACCACTTCCAGCTTCAGCTCGAGCAACAATCTACTGATCACGAAATACCGAAGCTTCATAAGGTCACTTTTTGGGACTTCGCAGGTCAGGACGCCTATCAGATCGCGCACTCGCTCTTTTTCTCGCCGCGGACGCTGTACTGTGTGTTTGTGGATCTCCAAGCCTTCACGGTCGCGTACAAGCAGGCAATGATTTTTTCAGATGACGATGGTCAAGAGCCAAAGATGCTGGATGAGTTCTTTGAGCACGCGGTAGTACAGTGGGTTCGACTGATTATGGCTCGTCAACCTGAGGCCGAGTTCGTGTTTGTCATTACCAAGGAGGATTTACTTCGGGAGAACGCGTTTTTGAGGCGTGCTCTCAAGCATGAGCTCGGAAGGCGACTGCGAAGCGTCTTGGTGGGAGTACAAGCTATGAAGGATGCAGGAGAGAGAAGATCCATACGAAGGGTTGAAGATGCACGGGGTGACGACGAACCCAGTATTTTCTATGCCAGTTGCTCATCCAAGGCGTCCGTGGAGGCGGCAAGAGCAAAAATCGTGACCCTCATCGTCAAAAGCAATTTCAGTTTTACAATGCCAGATGACTACTCATACGTGCTCAACGCTATCGTGGAACTCCGGAAAGATGCTAAAGAAGGTAGCGTCAAGGAGCGGATCAAGCGCACGTTTGCTCATGTGAACGAAATCCTCGAGAAGCTTGAGGGGCTCGGAATTGATCGGGATCTGTCCTGGAACATTCTTCAAACTTTGCATGATCTCGGTGATGTGCTATGGTTTGAAGACCTGGACATCGACCCGTTTCGCGAGACTATCATCCTAGACCCGCTACTACTCATCGAGTTCATCCGAGAGGTGATCAACCGCAAGGGTACCGGTGTCAAGATATCGCATGCCGATCTTGATGGAAAGCCGTTCTGGCGAAACCTAGGAGACGACGATGAGCTCATGAAGGCCATGAAGCAGCTGATGCAGTCGTTCCATTTGGTGTACTCAGCCGACGATGACCGCGTCATGCGGTGGGACTCGCACTTGATCGTGCCCGCTTATTGGAAGACTCGGGAGCCGGCCGTGCGGCAATTTCCTACTGGCGCGATGCTTACGACCGCATTTGGGAACGCTGAGAACGATCCCCCGCCGCGAGTACGTCTCCGCTGGGATTACCACTTTAGGCGTGGACTTCCGTCGACGGTGTTCGATCACTTCGTGGTAGCTAGTGTTTCACCGTTGTTCCAGTTTGATGCTGGTCCGGATTGGCTGTTATACGAGGGTGATTCTGGCTTCACCGCGTGCCGTGTCGTCATAGGACGTGACAGTCGCTCCCTGTACCGAACAATCCATGTCGAGGCCGTGGTCGCCGACGCGGCTTCTCCGGCTTACGAACTGGATCTGTGGGACCACTTCAAACAGTTCGTTCGCGCGCTCGTGTTGATTTTGCGCGAGTACAACGGTCTGAGCGTGTCATGCAACGCTTGGGATGATGCTGGCGGGGAACAGGAGCTCAAGGGACTGCTGCGTCTGACGGCTTCGCCTGAGCGGCCGACGTGGATGCCGCCTGTCGCAATGTGGCGATTACTAAGATTGTAAGGCGGTCTATAGTCTTGACTTGAAAGTGAGTACTATTAGAGTGCGATTAACGATTCCTATAGCCGAGGGGTCCCTCAATTAGTCCTGCATGCGCAGGAGATGGCGAGTGTGCCATTCTTGAAGATCCGACGCCAGGTAGTCGTCGATCGTGGCGGCGTGAGGCCATCCGCATGGGTGCGATGTCTGGACGCTAGACTTCGTGTCCATAGCGGCATTCGCCGCGGCGTCAGCCATCTTAGGCGGTCTATAGTCTCTCGACCAACTCGACGATGTTTCACTAATGCGATCTGCGTGAGTCTCGAGAACTTTCCGCGGCCAACGAGGGAAATAAGTGGTTCACTTGAGCTGCCGATTTGGCGCTGCTACTCGGACAGCAGAGTCGATGAGCTGTCTTGCTTGGTGTGAAGTTACTTGCCACCCGTTGGTCTCACGCTTGAGCTGACGCTGCTGCTGGTTGGTCCTGTGCCATATCGCGGAACGCCGTCGGCGCCCGAGGACGCTCCAATGGGCAAGCGGCTGTATCATACTGAAGGTCGAGCGCCGCGCCGCCGGACGGCGTCCAAGGCCACCATCATCCAGAGCCAGCAAGTAGCAGCAGCATGCGCTGCACACACAGCGAAACGCTGTGTGAGACCTCCGTCTCGTCCTGCTCCAGAAGGAGTTGGGATCTCGGGGGGCTGGAGCAGCTCTGTGCAGCCTCGCGAGCGCCATGATGCAGACCGAGTGCGAGCTGCTGGACCAGATTGAGCGCGACGAGCGGTGGCTCGTTCCACCCGCCCGCCATCCTCGTTTGGTCGCGAGCTAACAGTCGAGACGCTCAAGGACATGATCTGGGTGCGCGTGGGCGCGTCGGTTTCGCACGAGCGCAAGCTTACGCGCAGGTTGGACTCGCTGAATCGTTCAGGCGCGGCGCACGTTGGTCGGCAGGGAGAGCAGGCGGAACGCGTCTTTCTCATGACCTTCTTCGTCTGGTAGCGTGTTGTAAGGGGTCGCGTAGATTGTGCGGCACGTCGGTGAGCTCGAGAGCGAGTGATACGACCTCCTGCTCGTCACGCGGATCCACGACGAGCGCGAGGGCGAAGACCTCGTGGACTTCTCTTTCGTGCCGTGTCGCGTCGAGACGCGCAGCCGCCGCGATCCCCAACGACGCCGACTGAAAGAGAGAGAAGGAAGGTTGAACTGCCGCGCGCTCAATACCGGTGGACGATGACAAGACGAACGGCGAAAAGATTCTATGCTTGTGTGGACGCCCTTCCCTAGTGGCTCGCACGCTCGACTTGGAACACCTGTGTGGAAAGTGGTCGCTTTTCCGCACTCGATCTGCTGCTCGCTAAGGTTTGTGCGTTGGTCCAACAGTGGGGAAGTCTGAAGCGGCCGTCAGGCCCACCACGAACGCGGAAAAAAGTCGCCTAAGAGTTCGTCGAAGGGCACAAAAGCGCAGTATGACGACGATGCTCACAAAGAGAACGACAAGAGTGAGTCTACGCCTTGCCGAGCAGGCTGTATCAGCAACTATTCTCGCAAGTCGTGAGCATCGCGGTCTCGCCAAGCTCGCCGTCGCGCGGCAGCCAGGGATGGTGCTTCTCTATCCGACAGGGTAGAGGAAGTCGCCCGCTCAGTGGCATGGAGTTGTCGTAGCTTTGCCTCTCGACAGCGCGCTGACTGTACATACCAAACTCGACACTATCTATGATCTCACTGGTTTCCTCCATGCCATCCTCTTTCATAGGAGACTGCACGACTGCAACTCCCGCGCAGGCCCTAGTCAGCATGCGCTGTGGCCGCGTTGATGAGACGAAGCCATTTTATCTCCTAGCGGAGGTGTTGAACATCACGTATTGAAGGGATGAGTTTTCTTGCAGTTGGATCCCTCGATTACACTGGACAAATGAATGGTACCAAGCCCTTGCTTGTCCGCCCTGTAGAGAAAGCTGGCTGACATCCCGCCCTGATGGACTGTGAAAGCAATTTTTGATGGTTCACCACTACGCTTCATGGTCCAGCGTCTGCATTTGGCGAGAAGAAAACTCATGGAAGGCTGGTGGTGTGAGGGAGCATAGAAGAAAGCGTCCGCGTGTGGCACGCTCCCATGGCAGGCCTCGCCAAGCTGCTAGCTGCCAGCACCCGCTCACGCTTTTGCCACCGCCTGCATGCCAGCCCAAAGTCAACGACAGGTCACGCTCAGCTATGCCGTAGGGAAGTTGAAGTGAGCGCGCTCGGGCCCGACGACCGGGTCGCGTGGCGGCGACACCCGGTCGCCATGCGCTCGCGATCGTGGCCAACGCACAGCTCCAGGAGCCCTGTTGCTCACGCCATGCGCTCGTAGACGCGGCGCTTACGGCCTTCGCGTGGCCGCGTGGTCGCGCTCTACACACTCGCCTATGGAGCTCAAGTCGCTGGGCGCGCACACGCTCGTTGCGGCCCGACCACAACGATAGTCCCGGGCTTCTCGCCCTCGAGAACGCATGCTCACGGCTACAGTCCATGGGGCTGCGGCTCAGTCGCTGGAGCTCTCGTTGAGAACGTCCTGAACCAGGCGCTCGTACTTGGACGCGCTCGTCGGGGCGCTGGCCCAGAACACGTCGATCCAGACGTTCTACCTCGAGGAGATCAAGCTCTCGGACGCGCAGGCGCGTGCCTCGCGCCCGCGCTCACGGCCAGCACAACACTGACTGCATGGACGTGACGTATTGGGCAACGAAGCTGTTGCTGGGTGGCGGTGACACCGGCGCGCGCGTTCCGTCGCGGTGTGCCGCGCCTGTTGTGACGCCAGCGCGACGCCGTCGTGTCGGCCATAGCGGCAGCGTGACGCGGATCGTAACGACGCCCGTGCTGCGGGGCCCAAGCGCCGGTCCTTACTCTGAGCTGGTCCTGCTGCTGGTGCTGCTGCTGTTCCTTGTGGCAGCGTCAAGCGCATTGGCCTCTGCGCCTCGACGTTCGAGGGCCGCGGCCACGTCGTGATTGTGGGTGGGGAGGAGCTGTGCTATCGCGAGGACTGGACCCCACGCGTCTCGCGCTACATGAATACAACGGGGAACACGATCAACGGCACAGTGGCTTCCGCCGATCGATTGCAGTCACCAGGCTACAGATTGTTACGTACCTGTCTGTCGTGACACGTCGCGTGCCGCTTCTCCACCGACTGCAGGATGCTGGATTCGGCTCTTGCCAATCTCGCCCCGCGTGGCCCTTCCTCCGCGGAGCTCTGTCGACCCGCGCTTCCCAGCGAGATCGAGGCAAGCATCTCCACGCCGAGAATGCCGCTCGCCACGCCGCGTTCCTGGGGTGGGGCAGGCTTCGCTGCGTGACGCGAACCTCCGCTCGGCCCCACGCCCCAGTCAGAAGAACGGGCGGCAAGACAGCACTCCGACGGAACGACACCCCATGATGGGGTCCAAAGAATACAATATGATATTTATTGCGAGCGAGCACCACAGGGTAAATAAATAATTGCATTATTACAATTACTGGTCGACCGTACCGCCGAACTTTGTGATCGCCTCAATGCAGTGTGAACGTACCTGCTCGACCTACTATACACCGATATCGTCACTGAGGCATGGTCGGAGTCTTGAGGGAGCACCACGCGCTCTCTAAGCTGCTAAGTGTGTTCATGACCGCGTGATCTTGTCGGACCCTGTAGAATACTAAAATACGTTATATCTCAGGCTATGGGAGGCGAACCCAACAATAATCTTCCTCAGCAGCGCTGAACTCGTCTACTGATTATCACTGGCATGTGGGCTAGTGTGACGCTAGTGAATGTGTCCTAGCTGGTGTTCGCAAGGCCATGAGACGATATGGAATTGCCGGTCGCCGCTATGCCTGCACGGCACTGAATTGCAAAATATTCAAAAATGCATTGACAGAGCCACAATAAATAATTCAATATGTTTTAACCAATATTATTGGACCGCTTATTATTTTCTTTGGACCCCCACTGGGGTCCCCATCGCTACCGCCGTCAGTCGCTGGCTCGACAAACCTCGCGCGTCGTGGTGGCGCCGCAGGCTGCTTGGTAGGTGCTGGCGCGAGTCCTGGTGTGGGGCTTCGCTGTTGGTTTGTCGGAGAGCGCCCCGGCGTGAACGGGCGGTTGCTTTCGACTCGTTTGATGCCGCGTCCCAGTGAGAACGCCTCCGCCACGTCCCGGTCGGCGAGCGCACTCGCCGCGTCCCAGCGATCCAGTGGTGTCGCGTCCAGTGCAGCGAGAGCTCCTGCTCGTCACGCGGATCCTGGACGAGGTTGAGTGCGAGAGAAGACCTCGTGGGCATCTCGTTGTTCCGGTGGAGCGTAAACGAGACGCGCAATATCGCCGTCACCTGTAGCGACGTTCAAGCGAATCGGTCATACACATACCGGCGCTACCCCGTGGTGAACGGCGACAACACAAAAAACGAACGGATTCTTCGCTTCTGCGAACGTTGTCTCGTCTGGCGGCACTCACGAACGCTACCGAACGAATCTACAGCAAGCCGTGTTTTCCCTACACTCGGCTGTTGTCCCAGCTCAACGTGATGTTCCAGTGGTGCACAAATCTCGAGCGGCCATGAGAACCATGACAAAGGCGAACAAGTCGACCAAGAAGCCGTCAAGTATAGCGAGCACGCAGGATGATGGCGATGCTGACGTGGAGAATGGCAACTGAACGAGTCTGTGTCTTCGCTATCAACTTTCACCGACGGAAGCACACGTGTGGTGGAGCGACCGCAGGTGAACGAGGTTTTGGGGTTAATTCCCCCTGACCGTGAAGTGCGACCAAGAGAAGTCTGCGGGAAAGGAGCCAGTGGGACGGGTGATGGGTGATGGCTGCCTGGCGTCCGCGCCAGTCGCCTCACAACGCCTGGTGAACACGCGCCTCGCGTCAGATTGCGTCCCGTCGCCTCGGATCACACCAAGTCGTCTCGTGCCACAACACAGTTGCCTCGTCAGACGACTTGAAGCGCCACCGCCTCGCATTGTCCGTCGCCTCAGACGACTCACGGTCGCCTCAGGCCAGACGACTCATGGTCGCTTCACGTCAGGCGACTCACCATCGCCTCGACCGTTTGCGCAAACATCTGTGTTGAAGTATCGGAGATGCAAGGTGTTACCGTAGGGGACGTATT
>JAMFLL010000414.1:0-39048 GCA_027475725.1 Pythium rhizo-oryzae
ATCCGTCGTATTGGACCAGAGGGGGAGAATGTTCCCGCCCTCACACCTTCGGCGTCTCGCGGATGATGCTGCGCAAGCCATGAAACCACCGAAGCGAGTGTTTCAAGACAACTCCAAGCCCACCGGGCTCGTGCACTTGGTGGCGCACTCACCGACTTGCCAGGTCGTGGAAGCAGGCAACACGATGGACGAGCTCGGCGACGCAGAACGTGCGACTACTTTACCTTCCACGGGGGCGATCACGCTCGACGCGATCCGTGGCGCGCGAGCCGTTTTCGAGCGCCGCATCCGCGAGGCAGCTGAGACGATCGATGGTCTGCCCTTCGACGACATTGTCATTGCGCACAACGTGACGCAAGCGACGCTGGAGCAAGTACCGCGGGAGTGGCTCTCCGGTATCAAGACGACGCTGCGCGGTGACGGCACGCTCGTGATCAGGAAGCTGGCGAGCAAACAACACAGTTACGCGTGCAGGAACCTGTACGAGCAGCTCCAGGTGTACGCACAGACCAACGGATTAAAGATCGACCGTGAGCTATCTCTAACACTTCCGGACGGGTCGGAAATGATACCAGATATGCAGCTTTTCATGGAGGCGGTGGAAATGGGCGAGTCGGATATCGCGTTTGTGCTGTTTGAAGTCGAGGTCCGCCATCGTGACATGCCCGAGATCCTCGCCACCGCGAGACGTTACCTCGCCCTATTCCCCACTGTCGTGCGGGTCGTGTTCTTCAAGTTCTATCCGCCGCGCAACCCCGCGCTGAACGATCATCGCCGACTTTCTATCCCAGCACTCGCTGTGGTTATCCAACGCACCGCTACGGCCCACGAGATCGGCATATCGCGCATGACGTCGTTTGGGAACGCTGATATCCTAGGCGCGGTGCTAGGTAACTTTTTTGGCCAGCGTGACGATGTGCCGGATGGCGTTCGACTTCCCGCCCCGTGGCTTCCGCCCCACTTTGATGCTGATGCGCTGCTCCCGCAGCTGGAGGCCGTGCTCGCCCAGCACCCTCACGCGATGCTTGACATCGACATGCCCGTGCCGTGGCGAACGATTCATGTAGATCTGGTCGAGATCTTTGTCGCGACCCTGCGCGGATGGTATCAAGACCGCAGGCGCGGGGCCGCGGCCACGGCCACGGCCACGGCCCATCAGCTGCTCGTCGCCGCAGAGATGAGCTAGCGTAGGACACAAAGGTGGCATCCAGGTAGGGTACAGTCTATTGACCTGTCCGGCAAAATCAAATGACTGAAGACAATGAATGAATGGTATTCTTGTTGGATCGTGTTGCCCTGCCTGATAGTAATGTTACTAGGGTGTACAGCACGCGGCGTCGCTCGCTGTCACTCACCGCAGGATCTCCAGTCCGGCCAGATTCATGAACTGATTCATTCATTAAATGGCACGATTGCCCATGTCATGGGCGGCCTCTGAATTGCACGGCAGAGGTTTCTTTGAGAGAGACGCTAGGCCACGATTTGACGAGGTGGATCCACAAGCGAGTTTTGGCGTTCATGGCCACGCGGCAGTCGTTGGGACAATGCTCGCAGTCGGCGCGAGTCCCCAGGTCGTGGCCAGCGGCGACGTCTCCGCATTGAGCGTTGCCGCCTCGCGAGGGCACGTGGCCGTCGTCGACAAGCTGCTCACGGCCGGCGGACCACACGACGTGAGACGGGACCTCGCCGTTGTACCTCGCTGCGATGCGTGGCCACACGGCACTCGTCCAGACGCTGCTCACGGTTGGTGTCGACGTTGATCTTGTGAAGCAAGATGGGTTTACTGCGTTGCACATAGCCGCCAACTGCGGCTACACGGCGATCGTGGAGAGACTCATCGAGGCCGGCGTGACCGTCAACTTGGCGTTGACCGGCGGGTACACGCCATTGTTCCTGGCCGCCCAAGAAGGACGCACGGCTACCGTCGACTTGCTGCTCGCGGCTGGCGCGGACGTGGACCTCGCGACAGCCAGACAAGTCACACCGTTGTATATGGCCGTCCAGGAAGGCTTCACGGCGACTATGGACAGTCTTCTCGCTTCCGGGGCCAATACATGCAAATAGTGTCACCATCTTAAAAGTCCATATGTTGCTCTGAAGTTGCTCTTATTCGGTAGAGCCCACACCCTGCCTCGCGACTCTCCACACCTTAGTGATCCATGCCAGGCGACGCCCGATCTGACAGTGACCGCAAGGCCGAGGCGCGTGCGCTTGACGGCGCGCTAGTGCGCGCGGCCAAGCGCGGCGATCCAGAGGCAGCCCGTACGGCGCTCGCGGCGGGCGCACACGTCGACTCGGTGGACGCGGTCGGGGTCTCCGCATTGTGTATCGCCGCATTGGGGGGCCACGTCGAGATCGTGGAGATGCTGCTTGCGGCGGGCGCGAACCTCGGCCGCACCCCGGTAGAGGGCGCGTCGCCACTTCATGTGGCTGTGTGGAAGGGCCACGAGGACGTCATCGCGTGCCTGATCGCGGCCGGCGTCGATGTCGACGTCCTCTCCACAGAGGGACACACACCATTGTGGGTGGCGGCCCAGGAAGGCCACACAGCGGTCGTCGGGACGCTGCTTGCCGCCGGCGCGAGTCCCCAGGTCGCGAACAACAAAGGCTTCTCCCCGTTGAGCGAAGCTGCAAGGCAAGGGCACCCGGCCGTCGTTGACAAGCTGCTCGCGGCCGGCGCAGACGTCCACCACACAACGAGCGACAGGCAGTCCGTGTTGCACCTCGCTGCCGACAGAGGCCACACCGCCGTCGTCCAGGCACTGCTCTCTGCAGGCGTAGACGCCGATGTCGCGAGACAATGTAGAATCACCCCGTTGCACGTGGCCGCTCTCCTCGGCCACACGGCGACCGTGGGGACTCTCATCGAGGCCGGTGCGACGGTCAACTCGGTAACGACCACCAGCACGACGCCGCTGTTCATGGCCGCCCAGGAAGGCTCCACGACGACCGTGGAGCGTCTTCTTGTCGCCAGGGCCGATGTGAACTGCCTCACCTTCAAGCGGGCAACCCCACTGTCCATAGCTTCTAAGCGAGGACACTCGGCCCTCGTCGCGCGTCTGCTGGACGCCGGTGCGCACGTCGACGAATGCAAATTGAACGGCAACTCACCCCTGCACTGTGCCGCCCAGTATGGCCACGTCGCCGTCGCGCGCATCCTCCTGGACGCGGGTGGCGACACATCACTCCGCAACCACAGCGGCATGACGGCAGCAGAGGTATTTGATTCTCGCGCCAACAGCGCGGCCGCCGCGCTTGTTCGAGACCACCGGCCGACATCGGCGACGTTCTTCCGCGCCGTCCAACGAGGCGACCTGAGAGCCACGAAGCGACTGGCCGAGTCGCACCCACAGTTTGTGGCCGCTGTTGATGAGCACGGCCTCACGGCGCTCCACTACGCTGTGCGCTCTGAGCGGACGCCGGCGCGGACCGACGATCGGCTGACCATGCTTCGGTTCCTTCTCCGCTTCGACAGCCTCGACATCCACACCCTCGACGAGAATGGGGACTCAGCTCTTGCGGTTGCGAGCCGCCTCGGCGATGCTCCCGACGTTCAGCTGCTCAGGGAGCTGGCAGCAGCGCGAACGAACGCTGGAAGGACGCCGCTCTCGGTTGGCTGCAGCGCAATCCAGGAAGACTGAGCAACGCTCGAGCTGTGCCACTGACATATGAAAGACGGCCGTCGTGTGATGTCAGCTAGTGTACCCATCTCATCCAAAAATCTCTAAACCCTGTCCAAGTCGATGCGATATTTTTTGAAAGAACGTCCAAAGTCTCCAATATTTGTGCAAAACAGGGATATCTCTTCTCGCCCCCAACCCAGCAAAAAACCCGCATCTCAGGCGCTTCATGTCCGGCAACGCTAGCAGCTCTGCGAGCGCGCCCATGGCCGCCCTCCTCGTCGACATCGCGCTGGTCAGCGCTGCCAAGTGTGGGGATCTCGAGGCCGTCGAGACGCTGCTCGCGGCGGGTGCAGACGTCACGTCGGTGGACGCCGACGGAGTCTCCGCGCTCTCTGCGGCGGCGCGCCAGGGCCACGCGGCGATCGTCGAGACGCTGCTCGCCGCGGGGGCTCACGTCGGTCTCACCTCTGGGGACGGCATGTCACCAAACAACACTGCATGCGGCTGCACAGGAGGGCCACGGGGACGTCCTGGCCTGCCTGATCGCGGCCGGTGCGAGTATCGACGTCGTGACCACAGATGGACGCACACCGCTGTGGTTGGCGGCCCACCAAGGCCACACGGCCGTCGTCGGGACGCTGCTCGCGGCCGGCGCGAGTCCACAGGTCGCGAACAACGACGGCGTCTCCCCGTTGAGCGTTGCCGCTTGGCGAGGGTACGCGGCCGTCGTTGACAAGCTGCTCGCAGCCGGCGCGGACGTCCGCCACACGACGAGTGACGGGGAATCTGCGTTGTACCGCGCAGCGGACGTAGGCCACACCGTCATCGTTCAGGCACTGCTCGCGGCAGGTACAGACGCGGATGTCGTCAAGCAAGATGGTTTCACCCCGTTGCTCGTGGCCGCTTGTCGTGCCCACACAGCGATCGTGAAGACTCTCGTTGAAGCCGGCGCGACCGTCAACTTGTCGCTGCCTGGCGGCTACACGCCGGTGTTCATGGCAGCTCAGGAAGGCCACACGGCTGCCGTCGACGCGCTGCTCGCGGCAGGTGCGGACATAAACCTCGGAACATCCCGAGAGGTCACACCGCTGTTCATGGCTGCCCAGGAAGGCCACACGGCGACTGTGGAGCGTCTCCTCGCCGCTGGGGCGACTATGAACCACGTCACCATCAAGCGAGCGTCTCCGCTGACCATTGCTGCTCAGTATGGTCGCGTCGGCATCGTCGAGCGTCTACTGAACGCGGGCGCGCGCGTCGACGCAACTTCCGTGGAAGACCACTCGCCCCTGCACTGTGCGGCTCAACTTGGCCACGTCGGCGTAGCTCGTATCCTCTTGGACGCTAGCGCCGACAGATCGCTCCGCAACCGCCACGGGTTTACCGCGCTCGAGATCTCCGACGCACAGGGCAACAGCGCGTTCGCCGCGCTGCTTCGATCCCACCGATCGACGCCGTCGATGTTCTTCAGCGCTATCCAACGCGGTGACCTCAGGGCCGTGCAGCGGCTCGCCAACGGCCACCCGGAGTTTGTGACCGCAGTCGACGAGCGCGGCGCCACGGCGCTCCACTACACCGTGCGGCGTGAAGCGACAGTGATTTCCACTGCACCGGAGCGGATCGACCGACTGGATGTGCTTCGTTTCCTTCTCACCTTTAAACGCCTCGACATCAACGCCCTCGACCACAAGGGGGAATCAGCTATTGTGATTGCCAAACGCCGCGGTGATGTCCGCGTCGCTAAGCTGCTCGAGGAAAACGGCGCGAGGCAGAAAACAGAACCGAACGCTGGATGAACGCCGCTCTCCGGTGATAGCAACGTCGCTGAGGAGCCACTGCTATCCAGTATCCGTGTCCAGTCCGCTGACTGCCACAGTTGCAGTTCTCCCGTTCGAAAAATGTCAGAACCTTGGACTTCCGAATCCGTTATCATCGATTTAGCAGTAACAGTGACACACCAGCAGGAGGAGACCGTATGAGGCTCCTGACGCGCATCCTCGGGCCGCCCGAGGGTGCGCACCCAAGCCGTTCGGTGTGATGCGCCGCTCGGTGGGTGGCTTCGCACTGTTTATGCTTCTTGGCTTCGTGAACGTAATATCCAGTCTCCTGAAGCAATCCTGCGCATGGATCTTTCCAGGAATCCGTTGAGATATGGAGCATTCCCTCCTGTTGACCCTAAAATCAGCTTCCAGAACCCACAAAAAATCTGTCGACACCCATTGAGCGGAACCACCGAGCGTGAGATTTTAGAGCGAACCGCGGGACTCGTTGGCAACCGGCGGTCGATCGCGAGGCTGCTTGGCGTCGTTGCGTTTGCTCATTCGTCAAATCACGAGCGAGCGCCCAGATGGCAGACCACGACACGACAATCTCAGCGGAGACCTTCGCGGCGATCCGCGCGTCACCCAACTGTCTCAGCTGGAAGCGCGCGGGCGACATGCCCAAGCACCTGCGCATCCGTCAGGGCATGTGCGCCACGACCACGGGCTCGCCCAGCGTGGAGCTCAGCTACTCGGCCGTGTTCCCGCCGTCCGACACGCCGCTGCGCGGCGTCGTGCTTTTCATCCACGGCGTGAACGAGCACTCGGAGCGCTACTTCCACGTGTTCGAGGCGCTGTGCGAGATGGGCTTCGGCGCGATCGCGTACGACCTGCGCTCGCACGGCAAGAGCCACAAGGACGCCCGCGGGCTCGTGGCCCACGCGGACCACTTTCGCGAGTTTATTGACGACACCAACGACTTTCTCGACTTTGCCAAGTGCGAGATTTACCCGCTGATGGGCGTGCGCCCGGACGAGAAGCTCGTGATCATGGCCATGTCCATGGGCACGCTCGTGAGCGTGCTCACGGTGCTGAGCGAGCGTCACAAGTTCGACGGCATCGTGCTCGCGGCGCCCGCCGTGAGCGTGCAGATGACGACGTGTCTCAACATCATGGCTGGCGCCGGCTGCGTGCTGTCCACGCTGCTGCCGCGCGCGCGGCTCGTGCCGGGCGTGAACCGCAAGTGGCTTAGCCGCGAGCCGCTCTGGAACAGCGACTACGACGCTGACCCGCTCACGACGCGCAAGCCCATCACGTGCCGCATGGGCCACGACACGCGCCAGCACATGGTGGCACTCCAGCGCGACATGCGCGTCGAGGAGCCGAGCAGCGCGTTCTGCGCGACGCCCATCTTGCTGCTCATGGGCACACAGGACCGCGTGACCAGCCTTCCGGTCGCGCAAGGCTTCTACGACCGCCTCGCGAACCACGACAAACACTTCGAGCTCATCAACGGCGCCTACCACGTGCTCTTCGAGGACTACGAGCGCGCACACGTGATGCGCACCATCCAGCAGTGGCTCCACAAGCGGTTCCCAGCGCCCGCCCGGGGCAGTGGGTTGCAGCGACCAGCATAGTCATGTTCGCATCTTCATTTTATTCTCCTTTGCGATAAAGCCTCCTCCTATTGCTTAGCTCCAGCGTATCAGTCGGATCGCCCTCGTGCTCATTGTCCTTGGAGTCCTCCCCCTCACTCCACAAGTACTTGCCGCGCTGCGTGTAGTACGCGTCGCGCGCATGCGCCTTGTATACGAACGAGATAATCTCCTCGATCTGCTGCTTGATCACTTGGTTCCTTGCTTGGTACCGACGAAGATCTTGGTGGAGATGACAACGTCCTCGCGTGTCCACACGCCCTCATTGATGCCACACTGTAGCGCCTTGCCCGTCACCTCCTCCGAGGCGCCGTACCCCTCGGCCGTGTCCTAGAAGTTGATGCCGTGCTCGCACGCGCGCAAGAGGATCGGGAACGCCTCGTCGTTCTCGGCGCCATGGACAAAGGTGAAGTAGCCGTATGAGAACACGGAAACAAGCAGCCCCGAGTCGTCCGGGAAGCGGTACTTCATGTCGCTCTTGTTGGTCGCAGCCATTGTTGGTGAGCTTGATCGAAGGAGGTGGTGGCGGAGGACTTCGTAGGTTGAGGCAAATCGCCGAATGAGACTCGGGCCCGGGTCCTGAAAACGAGTCTGAGCTCGTGTGGTGGTCTCAACTCTCTCTACCGTGTATGAGTAGGCGAGTAGGCGGGATTTTGCGACAAGCGCCTTCGCCAGTGAGGGTGTCGCCTTCGAGACGCCATCACCACGTTTCGCCTCGAGCGAACCGCGAAAACATTGCCCAGATTGGCTCGTCTGTAGCCATTTCAGAGAAAGAATGATGGTACATCCGATGCTTGAAGATACCAGAACCACTAAATTTCCGATAAGTACGCATTGTGGACCACATACTACCAAAATAAACTTTTTGAATTTGTTACTACGCACATAGCCACTGTTACCACTTCAACGACCCCAGAAGCGCGGGGCGAGCAGCTCCGTTAGTCGGTGGATTTGCTCGTCAACGCCGCACGGCCCGTTGCGTCGCTCTCACTGTGGACAAACAGGGAGGAGCCGAGGGCCGCAGCGGCCAGAGTATCAACTGCTGTTCGTAAGGACGTGATCGCAAGAAAATGAATGAGAGAGGCAGATCAGAGGGTATCAAGTCCATTCGTGTGTTTGTATGCATTGGAAGAGGCTCTTTTCGCTCTTGCACGCCTGTCGCCTTTTGCTTGTGGTGCTCGCCTTAGCCATTTCGTGGTGTCACTTTAGATGCCGTGGGCGGCAGGGAAGCGCTTGTGGAGCCACTGCTCGATGGTCGCGAGCACGAGCGCGCGGTCCAAATCCTCAAAGAGCACGTGGAACGCGCCGTCAATGAGCTCGAACTGCTTGTCGCGCGTCGCCACGCGGTCGTAGAACTGGCGCGCGACCGGCAAGCTCGTCACTTTGTCTTGACTACCCATGATCATGAGCAGCGGCACGCGGCTGAACGCGCTGCTGGCATCCTCGACGCTCTTGTCCTGCTGCAGCGCCGTCATGAACGCGAGCGTCTCGTGGCCCATACGGCACGTGATGGCCTTGCGTGTCGTGAGCGGGTCCGAGTCAAAGTCGTGGTTCACGAGCGGGTCGCGGCACATGGCGTCGATGTTGACGGCCGGCACGAGCCGCGCCTCGGGCGCGACCATCGCGAGCGCGCTGCTCGCGAGCCCGATCACGTTGAGCACCGCCGTCATCTCGACGCTCACGGCCGGCGCCGCGAGCACGATGCCCGCGAACGCGTGCTGCTGGGACAGCACCGTGTGGACGCTCACGAGCGTGCCCAGCGACATGCCCATGATCACGAGCGGCGCGTTCGCGTGGACGCCCATCTTGGGGAAGATGTCGCGCTTGGCGTACGTGATAAAGTCGTTCGTGTCGTTGATGAGCTCCTGAAAGTGTTCGACGTGGCCGATGAGCTCGGGCTTGTCCATGTGGCTCTTGCCGTGCGAGCGCAGGTCGTACGCGATTGTGCCACAGCCCATCTCGCAGAGCGCTTCGAAGAGGTGGAAGTACCGCTCCGAGTGCTCGTTCACGCCGTGGATGAAGAGCACGACACCGCGCAGTGGAGTGGAAGCCGGCGGGAACACGGCCGAGAAGCTGAGCTGCACGCTCGCCTCGCCGAGCGTCGCGCACTTGCCCTGCTCGACACGGAGTTGCTTGGGCATGTCACACGCGCGCTTCCAGCAGAGCGCGGTCGGCGACGCGCGGATCGCTGTGAAGAGCTCGGGCGAGAGCGTCGTGTCGTGGTCTGGCAACATCGTGACAAGATTAGAGGCTTGGTGTGGGTGGTTGTGGTGGGTGGAGGGGACGGAGGCGATTCCGAAATGAGCTCCTGAGGCGGACGCGTCGCGAGCTTCTCGCACGCCTTAGCTCCATCCCGAGCTTGTTCGAGATAACACGGCAATGCCACAGCGTCTGCGAAGGGCGTAATCACTGCCGCGCTTGGCTGCCGACACGCAAAGGAAGACACTGAAGCCAAGAGCAGCTCACCGAGCGAGTGCATCGCTTAGTCGATTCGACTATGCGTGGGGTTGCCCTCACTGTTTGCGCTGCCTGTACGTACGAGCGCGGTGGCTTCAGAGGGAGCGCAATCCGCGAAGGGCGCATGCGATGGCTTGATGTATAGTTCGGTGAAGATCGAAGACTCACTGTCGACGCGCTGGTTCACGGACACACCGGCCGTGCGACAGGACAGAGCCACAACCACTGCACCAAGCAACTCAATGTGTATCGTATTCATTCATATCTTCCTCATGGTCGGTCGCGCGCTCGCGCTGCCATCACTGCGGTAGCGGGAACCGCTGGAAGAGCCACTGCTGGATCGTCGCGACCACGCGCGGGCGGTCAAAGTCGTCCACGAGCGCGTGGAACGCGCCGTCGACGAGCTCGAACTGCTTGTCGCGCGTCGCGAGGCGGTCGTAGAACTGCTTGGCCAGTGGCAGGCTCGTCACTTTGTCTTCGCTGCCCATGATCATGAGTAGCGGCATGGCGCAGAATGGGCTCTGCGGGTCCTCGACGCGCAGGTCGCGCTGGAGCTCTTCCATGGACGCGAGCGTCTCGGCGCCCATGCGGCACGTCACGGGCTCGCTCGTGGTGAGCGGGTCGGCCTTGTAGTCGGCGAGGCGCAGCGGGTCGCGGCAGAGCCACTGCTCGTTCACGCCCGGCACGAGCCGCGCGCGCGGCAGCAGCGTGGACAGTAGCCCGCTCACGAGCTTCATCACATTGAGCACGAAAGTCATCTCGACGCTCACGGCCGGCGCCGCGAGCACCATGCCCGCGAACTGGTGGCGCGCGCTCAGCACCGTGTGGACGCTGACGAGCGTACCCAGCGACATGCCCAAGACCACGAGCTTCTCGTCCTGGCGCACGCCCATCTTGGCGTAGATCTCGCGCTTGGCAAAGGTGATGAAGTCGTTGGTGTCGTTGATGAGCTCCGGGAAGCGCTCGACGTGGCCCACGAGCCCGGGCACGTCCGTCTGGCTCTTGCCGTGGGAGCGCAGGTCGTAGGCGATCGTGCCAAAGCCCATGGCGCAGAGATCCTCAAAGAGGTGGAAGTAGCGCTCGCAGTGCTCGTTGATGCCGTGGACGAAGAGCACGACGCCGCGCAGCGGGGTCCCCGCCGGCGGGAACACGGCCACGTAGCTGAGCTGGATGCTGGGCGAGCCGCTCGTGGGGCACTTGTCCTGGAGCACGCGCAGCTGCGGCGGGAGATCGCCGGCGCGCTTCCAGGTGAGGCACGTCGCGGACGCGCGGATCGCGGCGGCGGTCTCGTCCGAGAGCGGCGCCTTGGGCGCCATTATGCGTCCTAGATAGAGGAGACAAAGAGTATGAAGCGCCGCGCGTGTCCTCGCTGGCTATCTCGTGTGGCTTTGGTTAGAAGGTCGGAACAGACGCCCTTTTGGTTAAAACGGAGGAGAGGAGACTGCCCCCTCCGCTCGCTTCTCGTGATTACGGATCGACGGTCTCAGAGACTCGAACCCACGGAGAGTTTGTGGAGCTGAACCCACAAAGTGAAGAGCTCAGAAGAACGATGAGGAGGATGACGCTCGGTTGAAGGTTCGAATGACGTCGGAAGTCAAACGTAGCATCCCTCGCAGCTGCCCCTTTTCTTCTCGCTTGGGATTTGATTTGCTGCCTGGGGGAAGAGATCAGATTCAGCAGGACGGAACGAGTCAACGAGAACGTCTTACAAAGGTCTCTTTATCGGCGGAATACATGGTCCGGGTATCGTACTGCTACATCGTGGAGGAGGGAAATGGGGGAGGCGAAGATGGAGAGCGAGAAGGAGAACAAGCGACAGTGAGGCCGAGGCGGAGTGCTTCGGTGATGGATAGGCTGGCAGATGCAAGTCGGAATCGAGGGGAAAATGAATAACGTCGTCGGGTACGGCACGGTGTTAGATCAACGAGGAGAGACACTGAACTCGCGCCGCCCAGTGTCCCCACGAGGAGGGTTGAAGGCGTGCGCCGTCATGCCGACATCGTGCTGCCGCTGAGCTGGCCCGGGAACGTCGGCGTTCGCACAATGTTGTAGTCGTGCTGGCTATCCGAGATCGCCTGGGTCTCGATGCTGATACTTGCGACGGCGCCGTGGTGGCCACTGCTTCCGTGGCCAAGCCCAGTCGAGATGCTGACGGACGTCGATGCCTGCACGCACGTCGAGGAGCGGTCTTGTAGGCTGCTCTCGTTGGAGCTGTCAGAATCGGATCGTGCGCTTCGACCGCTCAGATCCGATGGCCGCGGCGACGGAACAAGCGGAGCGAGCTGTCGCCGCAGGTGCGATGGTAAATCTACACACGTTTGGCGCGGTGAGGGATGGTACATTGTAGGCATGCTCGCTCGGTAGTAGCTGACCGGAGCTTCCATGACCAAACCTCCGGAGAGGCGGATGGGCGACGGTTCTTCAGGTGATGGCGAGGGGCTTGATGTCAACGCGCGTCTTCGCGAATCGTTTGACTGCCGTACGGAAGGCAGCGGTAAGAGTGGGATCGGCGTCATTGAGGGGGCGCAGTGCATAGACATCGCCGACGTATAAGACGGAAGCATCGGACCGCTCATGCTTGGATCGCCGCGAGTACTCGAGATTATTGTCGACATGCGGTCCCTCGTTAGTCCCGACTCGAAAGCGGCCATGTCAAATGAGTTCGCTACTGTGCTGATCGTTCGTCCAGACTCAGCTGGATTAAAAGGCTCCGGTGGCGTTTGGTGCTGGTGGGCCTGGTAATATGTCGCATCGTCAAATTCGAATGCCGCATCGTAGATTAGCTCCTTGAGTACACGCTGCTGGAAACGCTCAGCGTACTGCTTTGGGCTGACCACGGAGATGCCGTGCTTGTCCTGCATAAGAATGTATGCTCGTACAAAATGCTCGGCGCGCTTGCGGAAGTTCCATTGCTGCAGCATGTCGATCAACCCCATGAAGTAAATACCTGGGCCGTGGACTTCGTCCACAGTCATCCCGCCACAGGGTGTTTGCGCGTACGACTTGTTCGACGAGCCACACACGCTGCTCTGGCGACCGCACAAACTCGACGCACTCGAACGAGGTAGTTCAATGGTCTGAGCCGATGAATAGTGGGAGACGTTGAAGCTGCGATGATGGATACCGACAAGCAGGCTGTAGTCGATGCAGTTGATCCTGCATAGAAAGTTTGAATCCTTGGTCAATTGCCGCGCGACAGCACGCGCAGTCGTTTTGGGCAACGCCATGTGTCGATTCCAGTTCAAGTCCTTGCCGACTTGATCGTACTGATGTCGCAGGTTGCCCTCACGGACAGCACAGAGCTGGTCATGGCTGCCACCAACAACGTAGTCGCGGCTGCAAAACTTACACGTCGCAATCGTGCCGGTCGGCTTTCGCCCCTCGAGGCGGCCAACCCAAGAACCTTTGAGATCAAACCGCTCGTGGATCTGCAGCGTCGTATCGAACACGCTCTGCATGACCATGAAGAACACGGTTTTGCCATACATGGTGATGGCATGGCAGCCGAAAAACCTCGTCACAAACGTGTTCGGGTTGTTCTTCACGTAGCTGTTGTACTTCGGCAGCATACTCAACAAGAACTTGAGCTCCTCGTGTGTCATGGTCTTGACGACATACTTGCGGTCTTCCGTGAAATAAAAGAAGGCGCCGCTCTTGCCCTCGCTCACTCGTTCCTTCGTGGTCTGTGTCATCGAGTTGCGATAGCTGCTGGCCGAGATTTTGGCTTCCATGCGAAGTCGACGGAACACATGCGGAGCATAGTCGTAAAACACGACGCCTTCAGTCCGCTGACCGCGAGCCCCCGAGTTGTTCCGGTTCTCGAGGATGATCTCCTCGATTTGGGCATAACTCTCCTTGCGTTCACAATACTCCACGTCGTTCATGTTGCTATTCACGCTAGCTCCACCAGTGTCGCCGATCGAGGACGAGGCAGAGGCGCGGGCCTGACGCTCAGCTCGATCAACGCCCTCGCAGATTCCTTTCGTCGTGTTGGTTAGAATCTCGAGTCGCAACGCCCAGTTGATGCTATCGTCGTGGGGCGGCATGTCGACGTATCCGTACGCGCGAAGTTGTTCAACAATCCTTAGGATATTGGACGTGCGCGTCCAAATGATCGAGTTGACCATGCCCTTGGCGAGAAGCAAACATGAGAGCAAGTGCCAGAGACGGCATCGCAGTCCACCCGTTGTGTTCACTTCATCGTGCGGAACGAGCGTGAACGCCGCGTAGCATGCGAGCACAAGTGTCCAGTAGCCAAAGTAACACACGACGTAGTACTTGAGGTGGCGGTGGATGCGGTGGCGAGTCTTGAAAGTGTCCGGGAGGCCCTTCACGAACGTATTCCACGTACGCAGCAACGCGACCAACGAGGTGCAGTACACTACGACGATGTAGAGCGCGAAGAAGATACCGGATGTGAGCTTTATCGAGCTCGGTGGGTCATCCATCTTGTCGTCGTCGGCGGTCGTGCCGCCAAAGATCTGGCCGCTGTAGTTGACCCAACAGAACCCAAACAACGCGTAGTGGGTGTCAAACTGTGAGATGATGGCACACGAGAGACTCCAGAGCCCGCCGAAGATATGGTACTTCTTCATCTGCCCCTTGGAGGCCGAGAAGGGGTTCTTGAGCGCCATGAGCAAGTCGATCGCAAAGATGAGCATGTAGGTCTCCTGGCCAGTGAGGAAAAAGTCCACGAAGATCGCCATTTGCGAGCAGTGCACCGACGCGGACGTGCGGTCGAGAAGGTAGAGAAACTGGTAGATCGCGCCGTAGACGCTCATGCCGAACATGATGCCCGCGGGGTGCTGTCGCAGCGCGCGCACGTACAGGTACGTGGAGATGACATAGAGGCAGCCGATGAGCGAGGCCGCGGAGACCATGATAGGCAGGAACGAACTTCGCGCGGGGCAGTTGCCCACGGTCGCTTGCAGCGCGACTGCAGCGGTCTCCGGCACGCTGGTGAGGGCATTCGTGCCGTTCATGGTGCGTGCTAGCGACTTGAAGTATCAAGAACGCGCACTTGGTCGAGAAAAGGCGCTTCCGATGGAGAGCTGGAGGAATGAAGGGTTGCTTGAACCTAGCCAAACGCAGTGGAGTTCAGTTCACCTACAAAACCGAGAAAGAGAGAGGGGGAGATATCGCGTCGTGTTCTCACCTGTCGGACGCGGAGGACGGTCGGTGCCGCTCAGCGCGGAGAGCAGTGCCTCGCTCGCTGGATGCACGACGTCGCCGTCAGACCCACGCAGATGCGGAGACGATCGGCGGGGAGGCAGGGAGAGCGTGGGTGAATACTCCGCCGCCGCGGTGCTCGTGTCGGATGGGAACGGCGCGCGCGCGGGGCGGGAGTTAGCGCTTCGGGTCGGAAGTGTGGCGGTGCTGCCGCGCCCTGCTTTCTCGTTCTCTCCCCAGCCAAGCGCCACAGCGCGACGAGAGAAGAACGCACCGCACCGGACGGACGGACGGACGGGGCCGAGAACGAGAGAGGCGGCTATCCGTTTCTCGCACGAACTGGACGCGCGGGCCGTTGGGGCGGCGGAGCTGGAACGGAGATGGTTGACGCGACGCGAGTCGCGTAGGGGATAGGGAACGCGAACGCGGGCGTTTGGCCAAAGAACCCCCCACGTCCAGCACAGGTGACACGTGCGGAAGCCGCCGCGAAGGCGCGCGCCGCGGCCGCCGCGCTTCCGCGAAGTGTACGCCGTTTCGCGTCCCGATAGTCGTCCTGTCAGGCGGGCCGCAAAGTTTCCACGCTTTCGCGTGGTGTGTTCAGTTGCGGTTCAACCCAACCGCGGAGAAGCACGGAGGCGGCGGAAAGAGGCGGAAGGCGCGGTCGCCCAACCCTTTCACGCGTGACATACAGTGCCAGTGGTGCCAGCGGCGCGGCACGCACGGCCACGGACGACTGCGCTCGGCGTCGTTACGTACTACTAGTGGTCATCTCCATCGCATGTGATGCCGCCTCCAACGAGGGGCCTGGAAATTTCAATACCGCATAACAGAGGTATGTATTGCATTAACAGAGGAGGGTGGTAACCGGTTATGTTACGGTTCTGGGTCACTACTGTCCACGCGTGGTGCACACCAGGTTGCATTGACCACCACGCGCAACACCATTGTTGTGATGCTTTTCTGGCACTGGATGCCTGTTGGATGTCGCACAAGCAAGTGTGAGAGAGTCGACCTGCCCACTCTTCCGTGTTGACCGACGAGACCATCAAGTCGGGAGACATCCGCTTCCTTTCTACCCATGGACCTCGCTCCACATCAGAGACCATGCTTGTTCTGCACACCGCGAATGTTCTGGGGGGACACAGCGCACTACTGGCTCTTGTCCGAGGCCCATGCAGGAGCGGGACGAAGCTCACCTCGCTGGGGCGAGCGAGCCCATGTGTCTTCTGGGTCTTACGGCCCTCCCCTGGTCGTCGGATCCTGCTGCTGATTGATGCGCCACAGCAGACCGGCCGCGACGCGTCGCCCCTCAGCTTCAACATCGCAAAGACAAGAACCACGAAGTGCGCATGGACACGGGCAGTGCATCATCGCCATGTCTCGTGGATTCGGCCGTGCCAAGTTGCTTCAACGTTGAATACGTTGCACATATGTTGCGGGATGACGCCACCCCCGCGACGCCGTCGCGTCATCGCTTGTCAATCACCCCATAGATGTCGCGCGAAGGTGACGCGAGCCGCGGCCCACATCCGCCCAAGATCCAACGTCAGAATCCTGAACTTTGGCCGGGGCGAAAAGCGCACGCGGCGGTCTCCGCTTTCCACGGCCACGACACAGCACCACCGACGAGGCTCATTCGCCAATCCGCCGCCAGCAGCAGACCACCGCGTCCTCTCTCCCTTTCCCCCTCCCTCTCGCCACAGCCACCATGAGCGCTATCAAGGTTGTCGTGTCCGGCGCCGCCGGCCAGATTGCGTACTCGCTTCTGCCATTGAGTACGTCGCTGCGCAACATATTGATGCGAAGTGTATGGTGTGAGCGCTGATGTGGGCTTGGTGAACCAGTCTGCAACGGCCTCGTGTTCGGCCCGCAGCGCCGCGTGGAGCTGCGTCTGCTCGACATTCCCGTCGCGGCCGAGGCGCTCGAGGGCGTGAAGATGGAGATCCAGGACTGCGCGTACAACCTCGTGGACGCGATCGTGCCCACCGCGGACCTCGAGGTCGCGTTCAAGGACGCCGACATTGCGATCCTCGTCGGCGGCTTCCCGCGCAAGGCTGGCATGGAGCGGTACGGACTCATCACTTGGTCAATCTTCTCAGATTCCCGTGACGAGAGCTCACTGACGATGAATCTGTCCTTTTCCACTCAACAGCAAGGACCTCATTGAGAAGAACGTGACAATCTTCAAGGCACAGGGACAGGCCATTGAGAAGTACGCCAGCCGCAACGTCAAGGTGCTGGTGGTCGCCAACCCGGCCAACACCAACTGCCTCATCGCCATGGAGAACGCGCCCAGCATCCCGCGCAAGAACTTTTCGGCTCTGGTACGTTCTCTATTGCACGGGTGTTGATCGGGCCGACGGCGTGTATTTACTTGGCTATTGGCATTGATGCACCGATAGACCCGCCTGGACCACGAGCGTCTTCGCTCGTTCTTGGTCGAGCGCACCAACGAAGAGCTTGCCACCAAGGGCTCGCCTTCGCGCGTCACCTCGAAGGACGTGCGCAAGGTGATCATCTGGGGCAACCACTCGAGCACGCAGGTACCCGACGTCACCAACGTGGACGTCACGGTCGGCGGTGCCACGGAGCCGCTGTCGGCGTTTGTCAACGACAACAACTGGATCGAGAACAAGCTCGTGAAGGACGTGCAGCAGCGCGGCGCCGCAATCATCAAGGCACGCAAGCTCTCGAGCGCCATGTCGGCGGCCGCTGCGATCGGCGCGCACCTGCGCGACTGGCTGAGCGGCTCGGCCGACGGTGAGATTGTGTCGATGGCCATCCTCTCGGATGGCAACAAGTACGGCGTCCCCGAGGGCCTCATCTACTCGTTCCCGGTCAAGTGCACGGGCAACGGCGAGTACGAGGTCGTGAACGGCCTGCCCATCAGCGAGCGCATCGCCGCGATGATGAAGGCCACGGCCCACGAGCTCAGCGAGGAGAAGGCGGACGCCGTGGAGATCCTCTCGCGCGCCGCGTAGGCCTAATGAGCCATGGCGCAGGCACTGGCACTTGCCATTGCCCTCCAACTTTGTTGTGCCGTAGAAACCAAGTGGATTGAGAAAAAAAGTGACTTGAAAGCTGCTTCAACACCAACATAATCTGTGACGTGTGCGAAAATGGTTACGGTGGTACGCTTCCAGTAGGGTACAAATTGTACCCCTTCGTTTGAGCGAGCAATCAAACTGGTCATCAGCATTTCCACACCACCAACGTTGACGCAATCGCTCCATTTATGCCACCTTTCAACCATATGTAATGTTCCAGGACTGGCTCGTTTGCACGCCTTGCACCCACAGAAGCGGCTGCCGGGTTTTTGCATTTTCATTCGAGCCATCGGCCACATCGCAATTAGCCGCTTTTCGCCACCTCTCCCGCGCTTTATCTCCCTCCTTCAAACAGTACATTCTCATCAAATCCTCTCAATGTACTGTATTAGCGGTTTTTGTTGTCATTTGTTGAATCACTTCCTCGTGACAGATGACATCATGTGAGCTCGGTCTCAGCTTCGGCAGCTCACTTGCCCCACAGAAGCAGACATGCCCCAGCTGGTCCGCTCCCGGGGGAACCAGCGAATCGGAGCGAAATGGCCGGCAGACGCTGGAGGTGTCAGTCTTCAGCGTGGCGCTTGTCCCTCCACTTCCTCGTCCCTTCCTCCTGGCCGCCTCCTGTCTGGCTTTTGGCTGTCTGACTGACTGTCGGGGAGGATGGAGCGGTCACTCGCCAATTCCCTCCGACACAGCACAGCACTAAACCCACCATGAGCGACGACGGCGTGTTCTACGAGACGAAGGCGCCGATGGACGACGCGACCAAGGAGGCGCTGCGCGCGTCCGCGACCGCGCGCTGCTGGAAGCGTGCGGCTGACCTCCCGGCGCACCTGCGCATCACGGAGGCCTTCACGCCCAACCGCGACGGCCAGAACATTTGGTACGAGGCCGTGTTCCCCGCCGAGGGCACGCCGCTGCGCGGCGTCGTGAACTTCATCCACGGCGTGAATGAGCACTCGGCACGCTACTTCCACGTCTTTGAAGAGCTGTGCGAGATGGGCTTCGGCGTGATCGCGCACGACCTGCGCTCGCACGGCAAGACCCACATGGACGTCCCCAAGCTGCGCGGCCACTTCTCGACTTTCCAGCACATGATCAACGACACGAACGACTTCATCGCTTTCGCCAAGCAGGACATTTTCCCCAAGATGGGCGTCCCGACCTCGGTGCCGTTCATTGTCATGGGCTTCTCGATGGGCACGCTCGTGGCGATCCACACGGCGCTCTCGGAGCAGCACCACATCGACGCGCTTGTGCTTACGGGCCCGTGCGTCGGTGTCGAGATGACGCCGGTGCTGCGCGGCCTGACGGCCATCGCTGGCCTCATCGGGCCGTTTGTGCCAACCGTGCGCACCGTGCCGGGCGTGAACGAGAAGTGGGTTTGCCGCGATGAGCTCGTGGGTAAGGACTACGACGCCGACCCGCTCACGATCCGCGCCCAGCTCACGACCCGCACGGGTAAGGAGCTCGGTGACTGGATGAACAAGCTCGCGTCCATCAAGAAGCTGGACGACGCCGAGAGCGCGTTCTGTAAGATGCCCGTGCTCAGCATCATGGGCTCGCTCGACCGCGTCTGCAACCTGCCAAGCGCCAAGAAGTTCCACGAGCGCATCGCGAACAAGGACAAGCAGTTTATCGAGGTCGAAGGCTGCTACCACGTGGTCTTCGAGGACTTCGAGCGCAAGCTCGTGATGGACAGCATCCAGGAGTGGCTCCAGAAGCGCTTCCCAGTCGTGCAGCAGTGAGCTCAGATGAGAGGATATGATCTCGGTCTAGTTCGACATGTCGATTCATAGTTTCGTAGTTGCATTCACGTCAGATAAGGAAATCCTCAAACCAAAAAAAAAAGGAAGCAAAACTTTGTGACCTGGTGCTTCGTGGTGGGATAGTGATATATCTCGATGGTGTCATTTGGGTGCCGGTCGCCATCGAAACGACGCGGCCTCATGCAGTCGGTCGACGAATTGGAGCCTTCGCGTGGAGCCACGCAAACTGGAACGAATAGTCGACGCCTAAAGAAAAACTTCGGTTAGCTTGCTCCTTCAATGTGTCTACAAAACCTGACACGGCGTTCAACACACGCACCGAACTGACGGATGGCGTTTTGCATGACAACGGTGACCCAAATGAGCACTTTGGACTGGATACTGGCCTGCCGCGTCTCGAGCACGAATGCGATCTGGTGGACAAGCGAGAGTCGCAGCTTCCGCCACAGCAGCACACACATGCCCACAAGCGACGCGAGCTCCAGTACCGCGTACAGGAAAACGTTGGCCATCTGTGGGCCGAGCTTGTCGGCGGACATGCCCTGCAGAAAGTCGTAGTACCGTTGGTTTGGCATGAAGAACATGATCAGGATGTACATGTCTAGAAAACAGTGACGCCAATCAGTGAGTGGGTGTGAGCACGTCGTCCGAGTGGCCTGATACCACCAAACGTACTGAAGATGAACGGGATGATGACTTCGGTGTACTCGACAAGCGCCGTAAACTCGGTCACGAAGAGTAGCTTCTGCGTGCTGCGAACGAGCACTCCGCGCTCGGCGATCGAGAGACCCCTGAGCTCTTCAGGGAACGCCTTATCGTCAACTGTGGCAGGTACATTGAACGCTCCACCCTCCGTCGGTATCGTGTTGTCTTCAAGAGACGGCGGGCGGATGGCGTGGATCTTGTTTGCGCTCACGAGGCGGCGGACTGACGATACTCGTTCACGCACACTTTGAATCCACCGAGACATGCTGTTGTTTCGCTCGCGCTGCTGCGTGTGGAACGGCTCAACCTCGGCCACGCGATTCGCAAGCCACACGAGATTGGTCAGCGCGTGTGGCATTTTCTTCGCGATTGGCTCCAGCTTCTCAAGCACCTCGCTGATGTCGGCAAACGACAGCCACGCCTGGATGAAGTCCACCGCCATTAGTGCGAGCACAGTGTGGACCGCCGTGCTGCTCTGCATCGAGAACGACACGAAGAGCGCGTGGAAGACCTCGACGTTGAACACCACTGACTCGGGGCGGGCCTCATCGGTGTTGAGCAGGAACCGGCTAATCCAGTTCTTTGCGAGGAGCTTGATGATCGGCAGCACAAACACGAGCGCGGTCTGCTCCCATGCCGTCAGCCGCAGGAACGCGGCGTTGTACAGCGGGTAAATGATCGTCAGTGAGATTTGACAGGCCGCGACGAGCTGGTGGCGCATGAGATTGGAGATCAGCGTGGGGTTCCGGCGCAAGTGGTCACGCCCAACAAACAGCATGAGACCAATCACGACCGAGAACCAGGGCAGCGTCACGACGTTCATGGTAAACGGGAACGGGTACCCGAAGGTCCTCGCGAGCAGCAAACCCGATCCGGATGCGGTTACCGCGCCCAGTATGGAGATCCAGGGCATAGATCGGCGTGGCACGTGGAGCGACGGCACGTGCTGTCGAAACTGCTCGAGCACGCAGGCTGAGCCCACGAACGCCGTGAAGCAGAGCCGCAGCCACACGCGAGGACTGGTCTCGGCCGAGTGCGACGCCGGATCCTCGAGCGGCATCGCGTCCACCAACAGCACGAGCAGGATCGCCGGCGCTGGCGTGAGCGCGCACACGGCGAACGCGTGGAGCCAGCTTGTGCGCGCGACGTACATCTCAAAATCCTTGATGTGGTCGACCGGGTAGTCGCCCTGCAGCTCCACCTGGACGGCATTCCACAGCCGGGAACTCACTCGCGTCGCCGAACGGAGAGTCGACCGCCGCGCGTTGGAACGCGACGCTGGCGCTTGCGACGCGCCCGAGGGTGGTAACGCCGCCAGCACCTTCGTCATGATTCAAGGCGCCCGTTCTCCCTGTCGAGTTGGTGAGTGGACGGTGGCGACTGGGCGGCCCTGTCACCTGCCTTTAGGCGCTGGTGTACGCATAAGACGCACGATTCTCCTTCTCGCCCCCTTTTTATCGCGCCCGACTGAACACTCGTGGCGTCTGTACTACATCCGTGTTAGGCTAGTGCGTTGGCTACCATGCCACGTTGCGTTCCGCGTTGCCCTCAATTTAGGCAATGTGAAACACCTCTGTCCAGCCCCACGTATTCTTGTCGCTGTCGCAACGGTGCTGGTGACCCCCCGTTGAGTCAGAGGATACGACTCGAAACAGCGCGCTGCCCAATGGAGCGTTGACATGGGCGATTCTAGCTGGATGACGGCACTCTGCGCCCGCACGGCGGAATCTGGTGGGACCAGATTCGTTCCCGATACCACTACGCCACTTCAACGAGCGGCACGGATTGCACATGAGCGCTTTTATCAGTTTATCTACCACATAAATCCATCAATACACTGAAATAACCTGTCAATGCTTGTCATGGACAATCCATCCATCGTGGCAAACTAGACAAAGTGGCTATCTGTCAGCGCCACCAGGCGGTGCGGAACCACGCGCGACGCTGCGTGTGGGACCGCGTCTCCCCTCCTTTCCCATGGGGCTGCGCTGCTCACCTCGCTGCTCATTCCGGCTTTTGCGCTGAAGAACACGCGAACGAAGCAATATGACCGAGGACGCAAGTGAGACCGTGGCGGGTTCGCCGGCGATCTGCAAGCGCGACGCCTCACCTGACGCCTCCACAGCGACAAGCTTATCCGAGGTGTCCGATTCTCCAGTGGCGGCGGAGCGTGGCACGAGACGTTTCCTCGATGGCAAGTTCAAGAACAAGCGCGACCAGTGGCTCTACTACTGCTCGTTCTTCCCAGAAGAAGAGGGCGCACCGCTGCGTGGTGTCGTGCTCTTCCTCCACGGCATCGGCGAGTACGCGCGCCGCTTCTCACACGTGTTCGAAGAGCTCTGCTCGCGCGGGTTTGGAGTCGCCGCGTACGATCTCGTCGGCCACGGGCGGAGTGACGACGATGAGAAGGGCCAGCGCGCCCATGCCACCAACTTCCAGCATTTCGTGGACGACACCAACAAGTTTGTGACGCTGGTCAAGCAAGACATCCTCCCTCGAATGCAGGATTCCAAGAAGCCATCGCCACCGCTGATCTTCATGGGCATGTCGTACGGCTCACTCGTTGGTCTCCACACGGTCTTGTCCGAGGAGCACACATTTGACGCGGTGGTGATGGCTGCGCCCGCGCTCTCGGTCGAGTGGACGGCGACGCTGCGTCTCCAGCGCGCAGTGCTTACGCCGGTGACACGTCTGCTGCCCCACATACGCGCCACGCCAGGCGTGAACCACTCCTATCTGTCGCGGAACCCTGCGTTTGTCACGGACTACATGAATGACCCGATGGTCAGCAAGGACAAACTCACGATCCGCATGGCCACCGAGTCGCTCGCCGCGATGGAGAAAATCCAGCACGACAAGCGCGTCATCGAGGCGCGCAGTCCGTTTTGTCGACTGCCGCTCTTGATCGTGCAAGGCTCGGAGGACAAGATCACCAGTGTGCCGCTCGCTGAGTCGTTCTACCGGCGAGTTGCCTCGCGGGACAAAGAGTTCAAGAAGTTTAGCGGTCTTTACCACTGTCTCTTCAACGAGCCCGAACGCGGCGAGGTCATGGCCCACATCTGTGAGTGGCTTACCAAGCGATTCGGTGTCTTAGAGAAGGACGAAGGCAGTTCTGCTCCAGCCAACGGGTTACTGCGTACTGCGTAGGGTGTGAGTTGATAAATGTGGATGTGCTAGATGTGAATGTGAGCAACATTGCAGTGAAAGTATGTGCGTTGGGTGGGAGAATCTGAGACAAATACTGCATTCAACGCCATCCAAACTACAGATGCGCATGCCCCGTGTAGCTGCCAGACCACTAGCTCGTCGAGAGGGACTGTTCCGTAATGGTTGCGGCGTTTACAGCTTGGCGTGCGGCACTTGGACGACGGTCTTGGCTTCGCGCTGCGCGGCCGCGAGCGAGTTGGCCTGGCGGGCGCGCGTGATGAGCCACGAGGTCGAGTCCTCGAGCACCTGCTCGCGCTCGGGCTCGTTGAAGAGGCAGTGGTAGAGCCCGTCGTACTCGATCATCTGCTTGTCAAAGTTGGCGATGCGCTCGAAGAACGACCGCGCCACGGGCCCGCTCGTGACCTTGTCCTCGGTGCCCTGGAGCATGAGCACGGGCATCTGGCAGAACGCGCTCTTGGGGTCCGAGAGCTCCTCCTTGGTCGTGAGCTCGTGCATGGCGCCGACGCTGTTGACGCCCATGCGCGCGGTCATGTTGTCCGTGATGTTGAGCTTGTCGTTCATGTAGTCCTGCACGAACGCAGCGTTGCGGCTGAGGCCTACACATCCACGGGAAGAGCGTTAGAAGAACATCCTGATCACACTATGTAGGTTCGCTCGTGTCGCCTCAATGGAACGCACCGTCAAAGTTGACGCCGGGGACAATGCGCGCGTGCGGGAAGGCCCAGACGATGGGCGCGGCGAAGAGGTTCTGGAGGCGCAGCGTGAGCGTCTGCTCGACGCCGAGCGCCGGCGCGGCCATGACCATGCCGCTGAACGGGTGCACGCCCGAGAGCACGGTGTGAAGCCCGACGAGGCAGCCGTAGGAGATGCCCATGAAGAAGAGCGGCGGCGGCGCCACGCCGCCGTGCTGCTGCGTCGGCGGGAGCATGTCCTTGAACACGGAGAACTTGGCGGCCGTGAGGAAGTCGTTCGTGTCGTCCACCATGTGGTGGAAGTTCTCGCTGTGGCCGCGCAGCGCGAGGTGGTCGCAGTCGCTGCGGCCGTGCGCGATCATGTCGTAGGCGATGACGCCGAAGCGCTGCGCCACGAGCCGCTCGTACACGTGCGTGAAGCGGTGCGCGTGCTCGTTGATGCCGTGCATGAAGAGCACGACGCCCTCGACGCCCTCGGTGGCCGAGTTCTCCGGGAAGAACGCCGAGTAGAAGAGCTGCTGCGCGCGGCGGTTCTTGAAGAAGCCCTCGGCGTAGCGCGGCCGCGGGAGCGCCATGATGCTAAGCTTGTTACTGGCGGCGGGGGGTCAAATGCCGCACTACGAAGAGAGCGAGCAGGCGAAGAAGACGAGCGAGGGCCGCGGGATCCGCCGTCCGGGAAAGCGCGATGAGTATGCCGCGCGGTCGGAGAGAAGATGAACCTGCGATGACGGTTTACGGCAACGCTGGACGATCGACTGTGGGCCCACGGAAGGGGCATGTGTGTTCTACCGGTTTGTCAACCGGTTTTTCTGAAACCAACTTCAAGTCGATGTGCTGAGGGCGCAGGCCGCCTTTCTTCGACGGCGCGATTGCTAGTGTTTCGGACGTTGGCAGCTTGGCGTGCGTTGCGGCGAGCGCGAGGCCACTGGAGGCAACGCGTGTGTCAGCGTCTTATCTGGCGGGATTCGCCAGTGCTGTTGAGTGAGAGCTCAGCTCCAGTGCCACCAACCTCTTCACTGGTTTGTTTTTGGTTCTTGGAGAAAGTGTATCCATCTGGCACCGATTCAATCGTGGCTGCGTAGTCCGAATTAGTTGGGGAGCCGCTAGCTATTCTTGCACCAGCGCGAGTGGGCTGTAAAGAGAGGACACTGGAGCAGGGGAGTTCCGCCCGACACCTCCACACGCGGCATGGGCTCGTCGCCGGCCTCGGCACACGGACCTCGACGCGCGGGCGTCAACTCACTCCATCGACTCTGGCACTCCGTGCAAGTCGAGCTCCATGGCGACTACCCGATCGACCACATCAAAGCATTCCACGCATACACACGGCAGACGAGCGCCTGGCGCGCGCTGCTTGTGTGTCTCCTCACGCCCGTGCCGGGCGTGCTTCTGGTGCTTCTTGGGGAGGTCGTCCCACTCGAAGACCCAGACGTGCACGACGCACGCAGCAGCCCCAACGTTTGGATCCGCTTTGCGCTTCTCACGGTTGTCGGCTCTTCATGCGTGCTGGAGCAGTTCCGTCAGCACGTTCCGTCGCTCGAGCTTGCTCGGCGCTCGATGTTTGCTATTGTACTTCCAACCACGGCCGTCACTACGCTGGTCGCGTTTCTGCTCGCCGACCAAATCGCGTACCCGATGCCCTTCATCTCGAATGTCGCCATGGGTCCGTGGCTGTTCATTCTGCTCGGTCTCCTCTTCTTCACAGTTCGACAGCAGCTCCGCGACAAGCCCCAGCTGATGGCAGAGCTGAAGCGCCATCAATTTGTTTGTGCGTGCCAGATCGCGTTGGCCGTCGTGTATCCTCTGTACAACACCGTGTTTGTGAGGCTGTCTGCATGGAAGCAGACTGCGTTCGTCTTTTTGCTGCCGTGCATCAAGGTGGCCGCGAAAACCGTCATCAGTCGATGGCTCGCAACGACAGATGAGGCGCGGTCCGAAGGTGTGATCTTCAACGTCGAAGTCTTCCATGCTCTCTTCGTGTCATTCTCGATGCAAGGCAGTTCAGGCGTCCACACAGTTATCGCACTCATGGCTGTTGACGCGGTTCACATGTGGCTTTCTTTTCAGGACATCCGGGCTCTCATGCTCCAACTTAAGCCGATGTTTGCGCGCCAGTCGACGATAGGATCGACTGATATTGTCGGGCTCGCGTGCGCGATCGCTGAGGCTGAACCTTTCCACGCCGATCGAGTTGGTTCTATGACACGGTACAGTGCAAGCGAGAGCTTTTGTGAACTCTTGAAGTCGAGTTGTTGTCGCTCCTGCAGTCGGAAAGTGCAAGACGGTCCTACTGCGGTGGTCTCCGGTGGATCTTCGTCAATGACAACTCCGGGAAAGACGGCCAGTCTGCCCCGTCGAAGTTCTGCGGTGCAGAGCTTCATGCACGCAATGGGTCCAACTTTACGAAACATCACGAGCGACGATCTCTCGCCCGAGCTGCGTGCAATGAGCGTCAGCGATCGAGGTGTGCTCGTCCGCCGCGCACAGAAGCTGCTGTTCGTGACGGAGTTCATCACGCTCGTCGAGTTCACCGAGGTCATGGTCCCATGTCTCTTCAGTACGTGCACCCAACACTTACTGTATAATGATGCTGCACGCCACCTCACACACTGACCACCGCGACACATTCTGGTAGATATGTATTTGCTGATCATGTTCAACTTTTCGAACCGCGAGTTCTACGACTTTCTCGCCCACCTCACGCCCGAGACGCTCGCCGCCCAAATCACCAGCATCGCAATCTACGCATCCCTCGAACTCGCGACCCTCGTGATCACGGGGCTGATTCTCAAGCGCCAGCTAGGGCTGTCCGTGCTCCACCAGGTCGCATTCGTGCTCGAGAAGCGGCAGGCCAGCATCCAGTCCAAGATCGTGATGTGGTCGATCCTCGTGATGCAGTACGGCGTGCGCCAGTTCGGTACGTGGCAAACCACAACAAGCCCGCCTCTTGCGGTCTCCTCACACCGTGTCGCGTGGTTTTTCTGTCCACACGCGCAGGCGTCGACTACACGTTCCAGTTCGCGTGGCTCCGCGATTTGCCAGCCGCTACGTGAGACCCCTCTTGCACCCTCTCCAACACGATATAGCTACACCCCACGTATTCTCTTAAATCCGGTCTGGTTTTAAACCAACTGTTGGAAACCGGTCGTCGTTCCCTCCCTCTTAAACCCGATCCTCGGTATCCTCGGTTTTCTTTCCCATGCTTCTCGCCCGCCCACACAGCAAAGGGGAAACCTAGGAGCAACCCACGCGCTTCCCGGTGCATGGCGACGGCGCTGCCTCCCCCGCCAGCATGCAGTTCAACAAGGACGGCGAGCACGTGGAGACGATCCTCGCGTCGCTCGTGAAGCGGCTTGCGACCAAGGACGCGGCGCGGCGCGCGCAGCACGCGCGCGAGCTGTTCGCGTTCGTGGCGTCGCTCGCGCGCCAGCTCAGCGCCGAGCGGTACGCCAAGGCGCTGCAGCAGCTCGCGCCGCAGCTCTTCGCGCTGCTCCAGAGCGCGCACGAGAGCGACCAGCTCGGCGCGCTCGCGGCCATCGACCTGCTCATCGACCTCGCGCAGGAGGAGCAGATCATCCGGTTCGCCAACTACCTGCGCAACTTCTTGGCGCAGCCCAACACGACGCGCACGGCGCTGCTCGCGGCGAGCGCCGCGCTCGGCCATCTCGCGAGCGGCAACGCGACCAACGCCAGCGGCGGCGTCAGCGGCACGCTGGTTGCGGCGTTTGTCGACTTTGAAGTGAAGCGCGCGTTCGAGTGGCTGCAGGGCGGCGCCGGTCAAGACGCGAGCGCGGGCACGGGCGGTGGTGCTGGGGCCGCGGCGGCGTCGAGGGGCGGACGACAAGATGCGTTATTCAGTCAGCGGCGGCTCGCGGCATGCTTCGTGCTGCGCGAGCTCGCGCAGAGCGCGCCGACGCTGTTCCACGTGAACTTGACGACGTTTTTCCAGTCGATATGGGGCGCGATCCGCGACCCGCGCGTTGAGATCCGAGAGGCTGCGACTGAGGCGCTGCGCGCGTGTCTGGAACTGATCGCGAAGCGCCAGACGCGCCATCGTGTGCAGTGGTATTGCAAGGTGTACGACCAGGTCTTTGAAGGACTAAACCTACCGACTTCGCACAGCCGCCCCTCTAGTGCTGGCAGCATCCCGGGCGACGCGACTGGTCAGTCACCTCCACGGGCATCGCCGACAACAGGGCCACCAACGGCAGCATCGTGGGAAAGCGTACATGGCTCTCTCCTGGTGATTGGCGAGCTGTTACAGAATACGGGTGGGTTCATGCTGCCGCGTTTCCGTGAAGTCTGCGACACCGTTTTGTTATACAAGGAAGCCAAAGACAAGCTCGTGGGGCGGACAGTGTGCGTACTGTTGCCTCAGCTTGCAGCGTTTTGCCCCGATGCTTTCATTCGGCACTATCTCAATGTGGCACTTAATCATCTCATGAAGCGCATTACGACCTATACGACACCGTCAGAACGAGGAATCGCGTTCTTGGCGCTTGGTAGGCTGGCTTCTGCGATCGGTGACCACATTTTGCCCCATGTACCATCCATCGTCAAGCTCGTCAAGGAATCGCTTGCGAAAAATCAACTCCCAACGACAAGCAGTAGTCGGGGGCTGACGAATGCGAAGCTCAATAAGCTGTACTGCGTCGAGACACTCACGTGTGTGGCGCACTTGAGTCAAGCATTGCACGAGAAGTTTGAGCCCCACTTGAGCGAGCTTCTTGAGATCATGATGCTCGGCGGCCTAAGCGATGAGCTTCTTGAATCGCTGTCGCAGATTGTTGCAGCCGTCCCCAGTGTGTTACCAAATGTGCAGGAAACGCTTTTGAACGAGATCTCAAAGACACTTCGGGGCGTGCCATTCTCTTCTGTACCTGGTGAGTTGGGGAATGGAAATCTCAATGGTGATGGTGAGCACACGTCGTATTTCGGCATCGAGAAAACGAGTGCGTCCGGGTCAGTGACGGCGTCACCGCCCGCACCTCCGGCAAGAAGCACTAGCGTTGTTCAGGCGTTGCTGTCGTCGATGAAGTTATCCGTTGGAGTTGCTTCCCCGTCTGCGTCTGCAGTATCCTCGACGTATGATGACGACAAGCATCTCACGAGCTCCAGTTCCGCATCTCACCCGACTACTTTCCATCTTCTAAAGGGTGACAGTGCTGACGAGCGCGAAATCATTTTGTTGTCGCTCCGTACGCTGAGCTGTTTTGACTTCAGCGGGAACTTCTGCTTGTTACCTTTCGTTCGAGATTGTGTCGCGCTCTACTTGAAGCATGGAGACGCGCGCGTACGTCAGCAAGCTGTGATCACCTGTAGTCAATTGCTTCTCCCATCGTCAGGTGCGACACCAGTCTCGTCGGCATCCATGTACCAACTCCAATCGCAGGCACCAAGTTGGCGACACGTTACGAAGCGTGGCCCCAGTGGTAGAGTGATTGATGAGCTGCTCGCGCAACTTCTTCTGGTGGGTTGCTCAGATCTCGACTTCCACGTGCGTAAGAGTGTGGTGGACTCTCTGGATCCGCGTTTTGATCCGTGGCTCAGCCAAGAAGCCCACTTGACAGCGTTGTTCATCCTCCTGAACGACGAAGTTGCTTCGATTCGCGAGCAGTCGATGCAGCTCATCGAGCGAATTGCTCCTCGAAATCCAGCTTTTGTCATGCCATCGTTGCGGCGAATGCTTTTGCAGCTCTTGACTGAGCTGGAACATGCGAACGCGACGGACGTGCGCATGAAGGAGGACGCAACACGGTTGCTCGGCTTGCTGATACGCGGGGCGCATCATCTTATCGACCCGTACATCGTTCGCATTTTGCGTGCATTGTTACCGAAGCTTGTGGTTGTCTCTGCGGGTCCGAGTTATATCACGTACAGCCACAACAACAACGCGTCACTCGCATCGGCCGTCTTGATCACGATCGGGGAACTGGCACTTGTCGCTCAACACCAAGTCGCACGCTACGAACGATACCTGTTTCCGTTGATTCTGCATACACTCCAAGATCATTCATCCATGGAGAAGAGACAGTTAGCACTGCAGACCATGGGGCAGCTTGCTGGGAGTACCGCTTGCGTTGTGCGCCCATACATAGCGTTCCCGAAACTTCTCGAGATATTGCTGAGTATGCTCCAGCACACTGCAGCCACGCCATGGGTTTTGCGACGAGAGGCAATGAAGACTATCGGCATTCTTGGAGCGCTCGATCCCTACAAGTACAAATTGTGTCTGTCAAGAGCATCGATGCTGCAAACGGATGATGGCGTAGAAGGAGAGAAGAAAACAGACACAAAATCCGTGCAAGAGTCACCTGAAGACTCGGCAAGCGCAGCTTTGGCGACGGAGCTTGAAGCCCTCAGCCGACTTGTGCCTGGCTTGGATTTTGACAGCTTAGCAGCCTCGTCAAGCAGTCAAGTTGGCGCAGATATCCTGAATGAGAAGCAGCAAATTGAGCTGCAACTGTTCACTGCTGCCCCCATTGGGACGAAGCGAGCCACGGCTTCAATTGAGGCCTTACCAGGAGGAGTGGCGGTCTCATCCGGTGCTGGGCGTGTACCATCATTGAAGAGCGATGCCGTTGTCTTTGATTTCGAGAAGTTGTTGCCTGAGAGTGGTGAAGCCTTGGGTATCTTAGACGCTAGCGGCATATCGCCAGCCTCGGAGTCATACTTTCCCACGGTCGCCATCTCTGCGCTTCTGAAGATCTTGAACGAGCCTTCGCTGTCGACTCACCACCATGGCGTGATTCAAGCGATCATGTTCATCTTCAAATCGCTTCATACTCAGTGTGTGCCGTTTCTACCGTACATTCTCCCGCCATTTTTGAGAGTGCTCGCGCGTGGCGAGCCACGGCTAAGGGAGTCGCTCTTTTTGCAACTCACTACGCTCGTAGGAATCGTTCAGTCTCACATGAAGCCTTTTTTCCCAGCGATCATGCTCCTCTCCCTTCGCTACTGGGGTCAGCATCTGCCACAAATTATCCGGCTTTTAGAGAAGATGAGCCAGGCAGCACCGACAGAGTTCAGAACGATCTACTTCCCGCAAGTGTTACCTAAGATTGTGGATGTTCTGCAGCCGCATGCGCATCCTGAGGTGTTCTTCGAAGTTTTGGCGTCGTCATCGTCCGCGGCTTCCGGGCCTGCCACCGTTGGCGGTGTCGGAGGAGGCGATGGAGCAGCAGTGATCGCAGCTCCAAGCGCTAGCGGAGCACCAGTTGGAGTTAGTGGGCATCAGCTCATGATGATGAGTGGATCGGTCATTGGAGATCACCACGTGGTCAGTGAGAGCGGTATGGTTGTGGGGGGAGGTGCCAGTGCAGGGACAAGCACTCGCGATAAGACTGCGAAAGCTGCGAGCAAGCAAGCTATGGCTGCCTTGCAGACTCAAGTAGTGCAAGCTCTGATCGTGTTCCGGGACGCGGTCGAGGATTACGTCTATCTGCTCCTTCCTGCACTGCTGAGGCTCATGGAGAGTTTGGACACATCCCTTCAAGTCAAGATTGCGGTCATGTACGCCATTGCACGCGTTTGCATTGTCGCCAAATTCGAGCATTATGCCGGTGCTCGTGTGATTCAGCCACTTGCACGAGTTGCCCGCCAGATTTCAGCGAAGCATTCTCTTTTCTTTGGCTCGAGTGGAAGCGGCGGTGGTCGTGCTGGTAGCGCCTCGACCCCAAGTAGTGGCGAGGGCGGTCCGGGAACAAGCGTGACGAGTTCTCCGGCAGTTGGCGCACCGATAGCTGCCACGAAAGACGAAGCGAAACAGTTCACGGACGTTCTCTTGTACGCGTTGGCATCTCTCCTGTATCAGTTACAAGCAGAGTTTCTCAACTTTGGTCAGCTTGTGAGCCAAATGCTTGCGACTCTCCCGTCTGGTGACTGCGGTGATATGCAGCTCAAGCTTCGCAATGCCATGGACAAGTTGAAGACTGGTCAGCGAATTGAATTATCTTGGCTCCTCGATGACGATGTGTTTACCCAGAATGCAAGCTTGAAGACCATGATCCGTCTGATGAGCGAGGGTCTCGCTGCACCTACCTCAAACGTGCCGTCAAACGCTGTTCGTCTACACGTAAACCAGCAGAATCTTCGTCGTGCGTGGGAAGCCTCACAACGCAGCACCCGCGAAGATTGGTTGGAGTGGATGCGACGATTTTCGATTGAGTTGCTGCGCGAGTCACCGTCGGCTGCCTTGCGTTCGTGCTGTGCTCTGGCTCAGGCGTACAATCCATTGGCGAGGGAACTTTTCAACCCGGCATTTGTATCGTGTTGGAACGAACTTTATGAGCAGTATCAAGACTATCTCGTGCGCGCGTTGGAGACGGCATTCCAGTCAGATACCATCCCGGCTGAAATTTTGCAGATTCTCCTAAATCTGGCAGAGTTTATGGAGCATGACGTCGAGGCGCTCCCGATCGATATTCGAGAGCTCGGTGAGCTTGCGCAGAAGTGCCATGCATATGCAAAGGCATTGCACTACAAGGAGCTTGAGTTCCATACGTCGCCGTCAACTTGCATCGAGTCATTGATTTCTATCAACAACCAACTGGGTCAACCTGAAGCTGCGGTCGGTATTTTGAAATATGCTCAAAAGCAGTCCGTGTACCGACCAATCCATGTGCAAGAAACGTGGTACGAGAAGCTACAGGATTGGCAGGCTGCGCTCCAACTCTACGACATGAAGATTGCACTCTTCGAGCAAGGTGGGCCAGTTGATATGGAAGTTTACATCGGAAAAATGCGATGCCTGGAAGCCTTAGGTGAGTGGGAGGAACTCGCAGCATTGGCGTCGAAGGTGTATGGATACTTGCAAGAGAAGAAGGCGCAGCAATCAACCCAACCACCAGGAAGCCGAAGATCTGGCACCACTGCTAACCTTTCTGGACCAGGAAGCTCCCGACTTGCGCGGTTGAATTCGGCGGGTTCACTGTCGCGACAAGGAAGTTTCAGTTCGCAATCATCCACTCTGGTGGGCGGTGCTGATGACGGGTTGGTCAGCGATGAAACAGCGGTGAACAAGATCGCTATGCTCGGTGCGAAGGCTTCGTGGTGTCTTTCCCAGTGGGATCAAATGGCAACGTACGTGGATGTCGCCTGTGGGTCAACAGCCAACTCTTCGTTCGGTGGAATCGTGACGTCATCGCCATCTCGCCCAACTCCATTCTCGTCAGCCCCAGCCGAGACTGATACTGAGAGCGCGTTATTCCGTGCCGTACTGGCTGTCCACCATAACCAGTTTGATGCTGCGCATGCCTGCATTGATGAAACACGCAAACTTCTTGACACGAAGCTCGGTGCGCTGGTCGGTGAATCGTATAGTCGTGCGTACCAGTCGATGGTGACACTTCAACAATTGAGCGAGCTTGAAGAAATCGTGACGTACAAGAAACTACGTCTCCAAGTTTCGAAAACGGAGGAAGCCGCAAGATACAAGAGACACCTGATTCGAATGTGGCACGCTCGTCTCCAGACTGGATGCAAACGCGTCGTGGACGTGTGGCAACAAATTCTTGCTGTGCGGTCACTGATTGTTGCCCCTTACGAAGACATGGATACGTGGCTCCAGTTTGCGAGTCTGTGCCGTCAATCGGGTAACCTGTCGATGAGCCTGAAGGTGTTCACGAAATCGTTGGCGTTGACACCGTCTTCTTCGATGGGAGACCTTGGTATGTCGGTGAATGGGGGCAGTAGTGGGCCTCTTGGGTATGGAGAGCGTGAACACCAGCGTGTGGCGTTTGCGTACCTCAAGCACCTGTGGGCTGTTGGCGACAAGAGGAAGGCATTGTCTGAACTTCAATCGCTCGTGCACAAGGTTGCTGCCTCATCTGCTTCGTTGCGCCAGCGAATGAACGGAGGGAATGGTTCAGCTCCAGGAATTCAAGTTGCTCCTCCAACTCCACAAGCAGCTATGTCTGTATCACGAGCGAATGGCGAAGAGGAGTTACTCGTGAAGTGCCATCTTAAGCTAGCAGAATGGCAGCTCGCGATCCACGACCAGCAACTCGATCGTGTGGGATCTGTGCCAGCAATTTTGTCGTCCCTGAAGATGTGCACTGAGCTGGAGCCAAAGAGCTACAAAGCGTGGCATGGATGGGCGCTGATGAACTTTCACGTTGTTGAGCACTACTCATCAACCACTTCAACGGCAGCTGCGGCTGCGAGCCCGCAAATGGGACCGTACATCTCCTCGGCGATGGAAGGCTTTTTCAGGTCGATTGCTCTGGGTCGAAGTCGTTGGGCGGCGAACGTGCAACAAGACATTTTGCGGGTGCTCACGTTGTGGTTCACGTACGGCCACCGAGCGGACGTTCACCAAGCGCTTGTACAAGGGTTTGGTTCGGTGAGCATTGAAACGTGGCTTATCGTGATCCCTCAGCTGATTGCGCGGATTCACACGCCCTATCAGCGGATCCAGACACAACTGCAACGTTTGCTATGCGCTATTGGTGCGCAGCATCCGCATGCACTTATTTACCCGCTGTCTGTTGCTTTGAAGAGTCCACTTCCAGTGCGTCAACAAGCTGCTGAAGCGATTATGAACACGATGCGGCGACATTACGTCGAACTCGTGGATGAGGCACTGCTTGTCAGCCGTGAGCTCATTCGTGTCGCTATCTTGTGGCATGAAATGTGGCATGAAGGATTGGAAGAAGCGTCGCGTTTATATTTCGGAGAACACGATGTCGATGGCATGGTCGCAGTTCTTGAACCCCTGCACCAGATGATGGAAAACGGACCTGAGACGTTGCGTGAAGTGAGCTTCCAACAAGCATTCGGTCGTGATCTTCGAGAAGCGTACGAATGGTTGCAACGCTTCTTGCACGGTGGCAATCGTAAGAACAACGAGAGTGATTTGAACCGCGCATGGGATCTCTACTACCACGTGTTCCGCCGCATCAACAAACAGCTGCCTCAGCTAACAACCCTCGAGTTGCAATACGTCTCTCCGAATTTGTTGCAAGCGCGGAACCTCCAGTTGGCTGTGCCTGGGACGTACCGAGCCGGTCATAGCATTGTCAAGATCGGTCGCTTCCTACCGACTATCCAAGTGATTACGAGCAAGCAGCGCCCGCGTCGAATTACACTGGTTGGTTCAAATGGCCTTGAGTACATGTTCTTGCTCAAAGGTCACGAAGATTTGAGGCAAGACGAGCGAGTGACGCAGTTGTTCGGACTGGTGAACGCTTTACTCATTAACGATCGAACAACGTCGAAGAAGGATCTCAAGATTCATCGATACCCGGTTATTCCGTTGTCACATAACGCTGGCATCATCGGCTGGGTGCCTCATTGTGATCCGCTGCACCAACTCATCCGAGATTACCGTGAAGCACGCAAGATCCTCCTCAACATTGAGCATCGGTTGATGCTTCAAATGGCGCCCGACTACGATGCGCTGACGCTCCTTGAGAAGGTTGAAGTTTTCGAGTATGCGCTCGAGAACACGGCTGGTCAGGATCTATACAAGGTGCTGTGGCTGAAGAGTGAGAACTCGGAGGTTTGGTTGGACCGCCGTACAAACTACACGCGTTCTCTCGCTGTGATGTCTATGGTGGGCTACATTCTGGGACTTGGAGATCGACATCCGTCAAACTTGATGCTCCACCGTTTCACCGGAACGATTGTTCACATTGACTTCGGCGATTGTTTCGAGGTAGCCATGCAAAGAGAGAAGTACCCAGAGAAGATCCCGTTCCGTCTGACACGTATGCTCACGAATGCCATGGAAGTGAGTGGTATTGAAGGCAACTTCCGGTTCAGCTGCGAGTCCGTGATGGGCGTACTCCGCGAGAACAGGCATTCTCTAATGGCGATGCTTGAAGCTTTCGTCCACGACCCGCTCATCTGTTGGCGTCTTTTGGCACCAAAGAATAACCCGAGGGACGGAGGCTCTCCCAGTCGAGTCAGTGTGTTATCTGGAGCTGCTGGACCATCGTCTATGTCGATGCGCCAAACAGTCGCTGCACCTTCAGGAGCACCTGATGCAGCGCCTAATGCGTCAGTGAATCCACCCCCAGCAGCACCAACGGTGATGCCAGCACCAGCACCTGAGCCTCGTCAGCCACGACCGCAAGTCGCAAGCAACCAGGCACCGACCTTACCGCCTGCGGTTGCTCCACCCTCCGCTGCTACTTCGATAGCGCGAGCTCGTCCAGACGAACAAGCGAGTCAGGAAGATGCGGAGGAAAAACGCGGCGAAGAGTCTGATGAGAGTAGCGAAGACGAGGGAGAAGATCAGGTTGCAGAAAGTTTGTCAGCCTCGGCAGTGATGGTGAGCAATATGCCGAAACGCACACGGCCTGTCCGACAGCAACCGCCAACGGCATCTGGAGCGACGCGTCGTGAGGCTGGTCGACCAATCGTTGCGTCCGTTGCGAGCAGCCTTCGTTCATCACAGTTGCCTCCTCGTCCGTCCACGTCAGTCGCTGGTTCTCGCCCCATGAGCATGAGCAAGTCCATTGCGTTCACCCGGCGGCCACCGTCAGCAGCGGCAGCTGCAGCTGCTCGAAACACGGCAACGGCTGCTGGGTTTGACAATGAAGATGACGAGCAACAACCAGTCGAGCGGATTGATCACTCGGTAACGAATATTCACGCGGAGATCTCGAGCCTCGCGGCAAGCGTCACCACCGTCGGTCAAGGCAGCTTGCGTCGGAACTTTTCTCAAACGGCAGCGGAGGTGGTTGCGGCTGTTGCTCGAGCGAGCGCAGCTACAGCAAATGAGCTAAGTCAAGCTGAGCAGCCGCCAACTGCGGTACAGGAGGCCACGGAGGAGACAAAGACAGAGGCGGAGGCTGCACCCACGACCGGCGGCGGTGTGGTCCGGGCGAAAGCTCGTCGTGGGTCGGTATCCATTGCTACGCAGGGCCCGCCACAGCCACCTCAAGCAGCTCAGCAAGGGCAGCCACCAGCACCAACACAAGTTGCCCAGTCCCAGAACAAGTCGGAAGTCCACGCGAATCGCAGTCATCGGGAGCGCGAGCTCGTGCAGGCGCTCGGTCCGGAGGGTGCTGGAGCACCGATCGAAGCGCTCAATGAGAAGGCAGTCGCCGTCATTCGCCGCGTGCAGGCCAAGCTCACGGGCCGTGACTTCGACGATGTCACGAATGAACCTCTTGATGTGAGCGCTCAGGTGCAGCGGCTGATCAACCAAGCCGCATCCCACGAAAACCTGTGTCAGTGCTACATCGGATGGTGCCCGTTCTGGTAGGAACCGAGCGCGACCCCACCAGCGACCATGAGAGCGGTATGTCGTCTATGTGTGTAGGAACTGAATAGATAGGAAACACTGCGTATGCCTGTATCATGCGTGTGCGCCGCGGGCTCATTGGTGGACTAACTGGTAGCAGCGGAAATGGACACGCAAAGGCGAGAACGAAGGCACTCTGTTCACTTGAAGCTGGTCACGCATATCAAACATGTGGTACCAGAAAAAGGTGCACTACCAAGTCGATGAATCAGAAGGCGGTCTCTTTCATGAGATCTGATTGGGCCAAATACTTGAAAGGCTCACTTGATCTGTGGACGACAAGGACGGACTCGACTCGGCCGTGCCCATCTCCTCCCCTCCGGCGAGTCCAATTTTCCTTCTCTCGTCGGCGCTCGCGAGAAACAAAAGCTCTCCTGCGTGTTCTCGATCAGCAAAGCAAGGGTTCCCCTTCGTTCCTATCCACCATGTGCGGCCAGCCCCCGTTGAAGCACCACTCGTACGCCAACCTCGGCGCGGTCACGTTCCAGCACCTCCACTGGGTCATCGACGTCGACTTTGAGCGCAAGCTCCTCCACGGCTTCGCCGAGTACACGGTCGAGCTCCACAACAGCGACGCCAAGACGCCCGTGGTCATCCTCGACACGAACCACCTCAAGATCGAGAAGGCCTTCGTGGATGGCAAGGAGGTCAAGTTCGAGCTGCGCAAGGCCGACGAGGTCTTCGGCAGCGCGCTGTCGATCCCCGTGACCTCTGAGGCCAAGAAGGTCAAGGTGCAGTACACCACGACTGCGGAGTCGAGCGGCCTCCAGTGGCTCTCGAAGGAGCTCACGGCCGGCAAGACGCACCCGTACCTGTTCACGCAGTGCCAGGCCATCCACGCGCGCAGCATCGTGCCGTGCCCGGACACGCCCGCGTGCAAGTTCACGTACACGGCGACCGTGACCACGCCCGAGTGGTGCACAGCGCTGCTCAGTGCGATTGCCGCGGACAAGCCCAAGGCCGGTGAGACCAAGGGTACGCACAAGGTGACGTTCCACCAGGAGGTGCCGATCCCGGCGTACCTGCTCGCGATCGCCGCTGGTAATCTCGAGTCGAAGGAGATCGGCCCGCGCAGCCGCGTGTGGGCCGAGGCCAGCGTCGTCGAGAAGGCGGCATTCGAGTTCTCGCAGACCGAGGAGTTCCTCAAGTACGCCGAGGAGATCACGGGCCAGGAGTACGTCTGGAAGCGCTACGACCTCGTGTGCCTGCCGCCGTCGTTCCCGTACGGTGGCATGGAGAACCCGTGCCTGACGTTTGTGACGCCGACGCTGCTCGCCGGTGACCGCTCGCTCGCGGATGTTGTTGCGCACGAGATCTCGCACTCGTGGACCGGCAACCTCGTGACGAACCACACGTGGAAGGACTTCTGGCTCAATGAGGGCTGGACGATGTGGCTGGAGCGCAAGATCATGACCAAGATCTACAACGACCCGCTCGCGTACGACCTCAAGGCGACCATGGGCCTGCGTGACCTGAAGGAGTCGGTCGAGGACTTCGGTGCGGACCACCCGTACACGCACCTCGTGCCGGACAGCGACAACATCGACCCGGATGATGTGTTCTCGTCCATCCCGTACGAGAAGGGCTTCAACTTCCTCAACTACCTCACTGAGGTGGTCGGCGGCCGCGACGTGTTCGAGACGTTCGCCAAGGCATACATCAAGCACTTCCGCTTCAAGACGCTCACGACCGAGGAGTTCCAGCACTACTTCACCAACTACTTCACGTCGGTGGTGGACAAGCGCGAGCAGATC
>JAMFLL010000415.1:5187-39014 GCA_027475725.1 Pythium rhizo-oryzae
GATACAAGCACAGCACTCTAAACACCCCACAATGTAGTGAACACATTTGCTACCAGAGGTAGACTTCGAACGTTTCCCGAATCTCGCTCTCGGCGTCTTTGATGAGCTCAGCTCCGTGGCAGCCCCGGTCTCGCGGACGCGGCGATGACGCTCAGGATAGAGGTCAGAGGACGTCGACATTGAAGGGGCGTGAGTCTTAGCTCTCGCCTGTGTGACGATGTCGCCTTGTCCAGCTCGGTGTTTGGTGTCCACAGCGATCGAGCGCGCCCTTGAGATCCTGCACGAACATGTGCAGACCGTGACATGGCCCGCGTTTGATGGAGATCCACCACGCTTCGAGTTCCGAGGCCTCGATTTCTTCGGGCAAAAAACAACGTGTTGTTCTCGGCGCTGGACGTGTCGACGATGCATGCTGCGACGTACGTGATCGACCTTCATTTCTCCGGAAAGTAAGCTTCTCACATGAGTTACCGCTAACGCGTGCATGCGCGTGTGGTCAGTTTGGCGACGCTCACAACGCCATTGAAAACGCCGGGTTCGCGACCGAGCGCTTCAGGAAGCCGTTCACTCCGCATGTGACGATTTGGTAAGCCTCCAAGGACCGCGACTTTATCCAGCAGCTCAACTGCCAGCGGCGCCACGATGACTCACTCCAAAAAGCACTCGCCAGCTACCTGCGCGTGTCAGACCCAGCGAATCTCGGTGTCCACGCGGGCACCGCGCGGCCCACTTCGGTTGAGCTACTCAGTATGGGCGCAACGGAACAGTCGCGGCGCTTTATTCCCCTCTAATCGCTTAGCCACGGCCCCGTCCCCCCTCCCCTTGCACTCGTGCTTGAAGAGCTCCCATGTCCCCAGCGGCTCTCGGTCGAGAAGCCAGCCCCGTGTTGCGTGTATCCATCTGGTGCACTTCCACATAACTGATAAAAATGATTCGCTGAAATAAATCATGTCCGCGGTATATTACCCAATGAAGAGCGTCATGTTGGACCATCTGGGGTGCTTTATTGAGAGTAGGTGCGGTACGGTCCCATTCGGTCCGCCGTTACCGTGGGCAGCGGGGGGAAGTGCAGGTGACTGCGAAAGTGCCCACAACGCCTTCTTCCGCATCAAGCCTCCACGAGCGAGCGCTTGCCATTGAACTTCCCCCCTGCAAGGTAAAGAACGCCACGCTGGAGTAAGAGTGGGAGGGACATGGGCAGAATGGGCGACGGCGGACATGATGCGCTTTGATGCAGCACCCGGCTGCGTGGCACGTGCGATCCGCCAAGCGCCATCTCTCTCTCTCTCTCTCTCTCTCTCTCTCTCTCTCTCTCTTCCCCTTCCTTGCTCTCCCGTCGTAGGCGTTGGAATCGCAATTGCTCACACTCGCGTGTTGTATGTGTAGCCTCTTCTTATCGACCACCATGGCTTCTGTTGACAAGGGCGCCGACAAGGACCTCGACAACCTGATCTTCAGCGACAGCAAGGAGCAGAAGCCGACCCCCGCGGCCGTGCGCAGCTCGTCGATCGACGAAGGCGAGCTTCCCGCGGGCCAGGCGAACGACGATGAGGCCAACGGCGCGCGCAAGTCGTTCAAGTTCGACCGCGCCTCGGTCGTGAACGTGCTCCCCGTGGACAAGCTCAAGAACGGCGCTAACACCGCCTCCAAGTGCGTTTGCGCGCTCTCAAATGACGTGGTGTGGAGAATGCTTGGTGCTAATGTGTATTTGTTTTCATGGGTGATAGGGTGTTCGGACAGGGCTTCTCGATGGTGAAGGAGAAGACCTCGGCGGCGTACGAGACGGCCAAGTCGTCCAAGGCCGGCTCGGCGATTGCGAGCGGTCTGAACCAGGCCGCGACCGTGGGCTCGGAGCAGATCAGCAAGGTCAAGGAAACGGATGCGTACAAGAAGGCGGCGTCCACGGCCAGCACGGCCGTCGAGAAGACCACGGTTGTTGCGTCCATTGCCGCGGAGAAGGTGCGTGGCGATATTATTGTCTCTATGCGTGAGAAGCGAACTAGACTTAACAGCGTTTGGTCGTATATGATGCGCATGTAGGCCAAGGCTGCTGGTTCGGTGGGTCTCGCGACGGCGTCGGTCGGGCTGGAGAAGGCCAAGTCGGGCGCGGCGAGCGGCATTGAGACCATCAAGTCCAAGGTCGGCTCCTCCGACAAGAAGGAGTAAGCGATGGATACGATGCTGCTGTGTCCGTCGTTCCTTTCCCTCTTTACCCCGATAGGTGGCCGCTCGTGCCACACCGATTAGCATACACGCCCACCTCCATGTTGCGTTTTCCCAATTCACCTCCCCCCAATTGATACTTTTTCTATGGTATTGTTTAGTTCTATGCTCCCCTCTAACAATTCTCGCCACCAAAGGCATTTGGAGATGGAGGCTCAACGAGGACTCAGGTTGGGGATGGCCGCTGTGAATCGCCATGTCTGCGAGGTTGTCACATCAGTGCAGCCATGTTTGGTGATGATGACTTTGTTTCATTCGCGCGGCCCACCTTAGTTTTCGACCACCAATGTCTCTAACTAAAGGTCTTTGTATATGACAAAGTCATTCAACCAAGGTATTTGTTCTTTGACACGTGTTGTGCCGGCCCACCATGCCACGGTTGGATTTTACGCGTGTCTGTTGCACCACGACAAGATAAAACCTCGGCATCTGACCCCACGAAAAACCTAATGTTGCCTTATTTTCGCTCTCTGGCAAACCAACTCCAGCAAACGTTTTGAGTTTGGAGCTCCAAACGCCAGCATTCGCATTGGCCCCAAAGCAACCAACACGCTTTTGTTGGGAAGACGGTGGCGATCCCGACCCCGCCGCATCCTCGCAGCTCCAACATGTCGGCGGTGGCGGCGCCCTCGCCGCGATTCGACCCGGCTCAGCACGCCTCGGCCAACCGCGCGGCCACGGTGGGCGCGTTCCACCCGCCCACGTCAACCGGCACGCCCCGCCAGCCTGCGCACCTCCCAGAACAGTTCTTCTCGACCCAGAACGCTGACACCGCGACGACAACGACGCGAATCGCAGTGGGCTTGGCGGGTCCCAACCCGCTGGCGGGTTCCAGAACTCATTCCGAAGACCCGAGTCCGAAACGGGTCCATAAACCCGTTTTGGGGACCGACCCGTCCCCGTCGGCCCGCCGCAGCGGCCGCCAGCCCAAGCGCCGGACCGAACCGGTTCAGCTGGATTTTGACGCCGACAGTTTGAACCGCCGCGAGCAGAAGCTGTTGAAGTTGGCGCTGGCCAAGTCGGTGATCGAGACCAAGCTCGTGCAGGCCACGCGATGCCCGCCGGCGCGCGTGTTCTACCCGACCAAGGCGCAGTTCGCCGACCCGATCGCGTACATCGCGAGGTACGATCGTGTAGCCCTTGTTTTCGCGGTTCGAACGAGGGGTCGCTGAGTGTCTTGTGTGGTCTGTAGCATCCAGCCTGAGGCTGAGAAGACTGGCATTTGCAAGATCGTGCCGCCCGAGGGTTGGCGGCCGGCGTTCGCGATCGACCTGGACGACCCGTCGCTGCTCTTTGACACGCGCGTCCAAAACATCCACAAGCTCCAGGAAGGCGTCGAGTATGGCGACGGGCGCACGCACACGTTCCGGTCGTACCAGGCCAGCGCCGACGCGTTCCGCGCCGAGTGGTTCGCGTCCCGCGGGCTCGATCCGGATACCGCGACTTCGGACGAGATCGAGCAGGAGTACTGGCGCATCGTCGAGAGTGGCGCGCCGGCCGTGAAGGTCGAATACGCCAACGACCTGGACACGACGCGCGTTGGCAGCGGCTTCCCGCGACCAAGCGACCCGTTCCGCGCTGTTGTGAAGGGACCGGAGACCGTGAACTTTGGGGACCCGAACTACTACCTGAACACGGCGTGGAACCTGAACAACCTGCCCTTCGCCCACGGCTCGCTGCTGCGCCACATGCACACGATGATCAACGGCATCAACGTGCCCTGGCTTTACTGCGGCATGCTGTTCGCGACATTCTGTTGGCACACGGAAGACAACCACATGTACAGCGTCAACTACCAGCACATTGGCGCCAAGAAGCGGTGGTACGGGATCCCGTCGACTCACTCAGAGGGCTTCGAGCGTGTGTTGAAGCAGCGCGTGCCCGAGCGATTCCGCGAGTCGCCCGATTTGCTCTTCCACCTGACGACGATGGTACCGCCGTCCGCACTTGCTGCTCAGGATGTCGAAGTATACACGCTGGTCCAAGAGCCCGGGGACATCATTCTGACCTTCCCGAGAGCCTACCACTCTGGCTACAGTGAAGGCTTCAACTGCAACGAGGCATGCAACTTTGTGCTGCCCAGTTGGATCCAGTACAGCCGCGAGTCGATCGAGCGGTACAGGGAAGTGGGGCGCAGCTCGATCTTCTCGCATGACCGCTTCATGTTCCATTTCGGGTCCACCCAGAGCCTGGAGGAGTACAAACCAGAGGAATGCGAGATGTTGCTCAAGGAGCTCCGGTTGATGTTCCAAGAAGAGCAACGCTTTAAGAAAGAGCTTGAGATGTTAGGGCTCGAGCATGTGCTTGAGTTGTCCGCTGATGTCATGCTCGATGACAAGTCCATGGAGGAAGATGAAGTGCGAGAGTGTTATTCGTGCAAGCACAACGTGTTCTTTTCGGGCGTGATTTGTACGTGCAACCCGTCGCAGCTTTCATGCCTCCGCCATTGCAAGGCGATGTGCAAATGCCCGATCGCGAACAGGACGCTCATCCAGTGGGTTAGCGCAGCCGAGATGCGGTATGCGATCCGTAGAGTTCAAGTGAAGATCCAGACGCTGCGGCGGTATGAGCAAAGTGCCAACTCAGCTCTTGCAATCTCCGCTCGCGGCCCGTTGCCGACAATGGAGCAGGCGCGCCAAGGCGACCACGGAGTGATAGACCTTACGTGAGGTCCATGAATTTATAGCTATTAGTCCCAGTTTTGACAGAGATTTTGAGAACTGCCGCTGCACAAAAGCTATCCTTGTCTTGTGTTCTCCACATTACTTAATTGCTGGTATGGGGCGATCTACGCCGGGCGAGGAAGGCCTCGAATCCTAGTATGTCATAGAACGTTCGGTTCGAGAATTTCGTGCCTGTACTGGGATCTTGCGCTTCCTCTAGAGTGTGAAACAACCATTCGATCTCGGCGTCGTCCATTTGCGTCTTGGCCCACCAAAGCGTGAAGCCGAATGTGGGCGGGCCAGTGAGCAGCTTCTTGATCGCATCCCAAGACGCGCGGCAGCTCGTCGCACGCAATGGGAACGTGATATGGAGGTGCTCGTATGGCTTGAGCACACGCAGCATCTCGTCGATCATTTCGGACGCGTATGGCCGGTGGAACTCTTCCTCCGTGGCGTTGCTCGTGGTCCACCCGACCGAGAGTACGATCTTGTAGTCGTTCGGACCGTCCACAGAGCCTAGCGCGGCTGCTTGCCGCAAGAACTCGACCGCGTTGAAGTGGACGTCGGCCGTATTTGCCGGGCCGACCAGAATGTCGGCGTTCACGAACACGCCGCGCGGAAACGGGAAGTCCGCGACAAACGCTCGCAGCAACCCGTAGGCCGCCGTGAAGGCAACCTCGCTCTTGAAGTCAAGCTTGACAATGAACGGAGTCTCACCGACAACCGCACGATCGTCCGCTTCAAAGATCTTCGCGAGCGTGCGCATCTCGTCGAGGAAGCTCGCGAGCGTGAGCTCGCTGTCGGTCTGCGGCGGGTGGCCCATCACTGGCGCTTGCTGGCGCTCGGACCAGATGATGTCGGCCTCCACGGCGTTCACGTAGTCGGCATCGCGAAAGCCGCGCGCACTGGCGCCGTGGATCTGCTCGCGCACGTGCTGCAGCAACGCGGTGGAGTTCACGGCGTGCTCCCACCGGAACGCGAGCGGCGTCATTATCGCCATCTTTCTTCCGTTTGGAGCTGCTCCGCTCGGTCCAGATTCGCCGTTGGGTTTGTCCGCCAAGATCCGGTCCGCCCGGCATTATTAGCCAATCAGAAGAGCAGACGGGCGGACGCCGACGGCTTCAAGGTGAGGGTTCTTGCGTATGTCGCACGACAGCGAAGTGATGACATCGACGCCGTGCGCCAGCCAGCCAGCCAGGCTGGCTCAGCGAACGCATCCCCCGGCCTGGAAACAAGCGGAGGCTCGGCTTTCCGTGGCACCCCTTCATCGCCATTGGCGGTTCGCCAACATTGGCGAGTTCAGTGCCCGTATCCGCGCCAAAACTAGTCCGTGCTGAATCTCGGACGGCCACTGTTGCCCAGTTTTGTTTCTCCCCCCGTTATAGCTTGGGGCTCGGCCAAGCGATTGCCGAGACCTCCGGGCAAGATCCCGCGCCAGGAATGGATGGGGGCCGAAAATAACTGGGGGCGGAGGAGAACATCAACCCTCGAGCCAACAAAGCGACCCTTCGCAGGATCCGCTTTCTGTTCTGTCCAATCACCTGTTAGAAGACTGATATTTCCGCCAATTAGACAGGCATCTATGGATCGTCAATCCGCATCTGCTGCTTTGGCGGAGCGTTTATTTTCCCCTCCCCCCTCTGTTCTCCGCCCTGCTCCTCCTCCTTGCTCCGCTCGGCTGCCTCCTGTTGGTGGGCTGGCGGTTCGATCTTTTTTTGTGGAAGGATCATAACGTTTCCAAGTATACTTTCTTCAAGTCACGAGCCGGTGGGGGACTCGGCAGTTGGGACGGCGCGGCGCCAACTCTTTTTTGTCCAGAGACAGGTTCGACTCGGCGACCTGGAGCTGCCCACATTTAAAAAATCCTCAACGGGCGAGCGACTGCCAGGAAGCGAGTGAAGCAGCTTAGTGTCGTCTCCGACACCTCCGCACGCGCGACCAAGTCCTCTATTGCGCCGTCTCTACGCGCAGTGTGATTCATTCACGCCGCTTCAACAACATGCTGGCACCGCCGACGTCACCCCCAGTCTCGACGCCCATTGTGGCGACGACGAGCTCGAAGAAGCGCAAGGAGCGCAAGCCCGTGTGCAAGTGGACCGAGAAGGAGGACCAGCTCATGGTCAAGCTCGTGCAGAAGTACGGCACGCGCCACTGGACGATCATCGGCACGAAGCTGCCAGGGCGAAACGGCAAGCAGTGCCGAGAACGGTAAGTGGAACCCCCGATGTTACTCTGCGTGGTGGTAGAGCATGGGGGCTGATGGAGGGGTTTGTTGTAGATGGCACAACCAATTGGATCCAGCGATTCGTAAGGACCCGTGGACCGAGGAGGAGGAGCGATTGCTGCGGGAGTCGCACGAGAAGTACGGAAACAAGTGGGCCGAGATCGCGAAGATGCTGCCTGGTCGAACCGACAACGCTATTAAGAACCACTGGAACTCAAGTAAGCGACGGTTAAAGCGCAACGCCTATTCCATGAATGCAGACCGCGACGAGTCTCCGTCGCGGAAACGGCGATGCAGCAGTATGGCGAGCACATCGAGCGATGGGGAGTCGTCTGATGCCTCACAAGGTGACAAGCTGAGCCTAGAACCAGTCAAGCCAACGATGGCCGACTCGCGGAAGACTATTTCGTCTTCTGAGCGGCCTTGTGACTTGGGTGTGAAGAGTCCGCAAGATGTTGCCAACGTCTTTACGACCGTCCCAGCCACCATACATGGACTCACCGTATCAACCGACATGGCTGCGTGCTGGACGCCCAACCAGCAGGCTGTCTTCGTCCCGAACGGTATGGGCTACTCGTGGCATCTCGCGAACCCGGTAGTTCCGTGGATTCTGGCTGCTCAAGGCTCCACCGGGCTCGTTGCGATGCCCACAGTGATCGAGGCACCGAAGATCGAGCCGACGGAACTCAAGACGAGCCACGACTCTTTGGGTGCAAAGCGCCTTCGGAGTGGCCACGAGCCAGGCCAGACGTCAGAAGCAAGCTGCGAGAAGACGGAGAACCACTGTGATCCTCGTCTTCAACTGCTCGCTGACGCAGCACTACTGCAGTCGTTCTGTCGAGCATGAGTCAGCTGTCATCCGACCTGTGCCACGACGTACGACCACTCTATTTAACCCTGTATGCCCCGGCATAACCGAGCTCGTCCAGAGGAGCTTGGTCCCACGAGGTACCTTCAAAGCGAAGAAGCTCTTCGACTGACACACAGACGGAAAAGATAAGCATCCAGCATCTCCCGATCCAGAGGTGCCAGTCTCCCCCTTCTCCGTCCGGCTGTGCTTCTATTTCCACCTGCACCCACCCGTGTATGTCGCCACCAGTTCTATCCCGATTGACAACATTGAGAAAGAAAATGCATCCCCATGTTGATCTTGGAAGGCAACTTGCACTGCGCTGTCAACTGGTCCAAAGTCCCGTTATTTACGCTTTTATCCGTATCTAATGAGGTATACAGAACCGCAAAGACATGCGCCGTTGCCGGTCAAAGTATACCTGGTATACAGAGTCTACGATTCGGCAACCGTCCAAAAATCGGCTGTTTGGGTGTGAAAGTCGTCTATCGAATTGTCGAAATGTCAGAAATTCTGCAGGTCTGGGCCACCTTCACCAACCGGTATCCCAACGGTTCCCGGGCAGAGACGCGCAACACACAGTCGTTGGGCCCGTGTGGCTCCTGTGGCGTTCTCCCCCGCTCCCCCAACGCACACGCACAACCGAACGCACAGAAAGCAGTCGCTACCGTCCAAGATGCTCGGCCAGATCGCGAAGCAGACCACGACCCAGATCTCCAAGGCGGGCACCCGCGGCATCGCCCGCTCGGCCGCGCGCATGGGCGGCGACCACGGCGGCCACCACCAGCACTACGTGTTCGAGGGCGAGTTCTCCAAGGCCTGGGTCAACGGCCTCGCCGTGCTCGTCGTCGGCGGCGGCATCGGCGTGCCGGTCGGCCTCGTCAAGTACCAGAACTGGAAGAACGGCTTCCCGCGTGACGAATAAGCGACGCGGGTCTTTTCGTATCTCCCGGCGCCCCCTCCATTGTTTTCGAATCCACGGAAAATGAATCGGACGATCAGGTGTTTTTTTTTTCTTAATCTTCTTCGGGTGCTGCGCGTGCGCTCTGGACCTTGTTCGCTGCGTGTGGCCGATCTCTCCCTCTCTGTCGCTTTTGCGCTCGTTGGCCTCGTCGTCTCGGCGTACGTGCAGAAGGATGAACTCGCCGCACATGGATAGGAACTGGAATGCCGCCGCAGCTCCTGGTTCTAGACAATTTTTCCGCATTTGAATCTGAGTTTATCGATTACTTTATGGACCCCGTGTGTGTCTCGCTCGCGTCCTACATTCGGAATGCCACCAGGGACTGATTGATGAGGATGTAAGACGATCGAAGGCCAGCATCGAAGGCCAGCATACCGCAAAAAGTCGAGGCACACAAAATTGCTCTTGCTTTACTCTCTCGCTTTGATTGGAACACCAACTACTTTCCTTCTTCACTCGTTTCCATGAGAGTGGTTCACTCTGGCTGTGAACTTGCTCTTGCTCGCTCAGTACTCACGAGAGCATCGACGCTACCCGCTTCACAACTCCGCCTTCTCCTCGCTCTCGCCGTAAAGGTTCTTGAAGAAGTCGATCTTACCGATGTGGTCCGTCTTGATGGTCTCTCCTCCAGGCTTCCAGTTCGCGGGGCAGACCTCAAACGGGTGCGAGGCCGCGTATTGGAAGGCCTTGAGAATACGGAGCGTCTCGTCGACGCTGCGGCCCACGGCATCGTCATTGATCTGGATCGAGCGGATCGTGCCCTCCGGGTCGATGATGAACAGGCCACGCAGCGCAGCGCCGTACATCTCGTCCGTCTCATCGGTTACGAGCACGCCGTAGTCCTCCGAGATGCGCTTGCTGATGTCGGCGATGAGCGGGATGTTCATCTTGCCCAGGCCGCCTTCGTTGCGCGGCGTCTTGATCCACGCCAAGTGCGTGTGGTGCGAGTCGGTCGAGATAGCGACGATCTCGGTGTTGATGCTGCGGAACTTGTCCACGCTGTCGCTGAAGCTCACGATCTCGGTCGGGCACACAAAGGTGAAGTCGAACGGGTAGAAGAAGAGCACGAGCCACTTGCCGCGATAATCCTTGAGCGACACCTTCTCAAACTTCTCGTTGATCACGGCATTCACGTTGTTGAAGTCGGGCGCAGGCTTACGGGGCGTCACCTAGCGTTTTTCCATCACCGCAGCACGCATGAGTACGATCCTGAACACACCGGAACAAAACACCCATCGAGTGTGGTACTGTAGGGGTGTGGAAGAGATCAACGCACCTTGAAGGCAGACGCCGAGTAGCGGTTCTTCTTCTGGTAACCAAGCTGCTCCAGCAGCGCGTCCGTCACATGCGGGAACTGCACCTCGACACTACACACCAATCAATCACGCACAGCGTCAGAACTTCCATGTTCTCGTGAATACCCCTCATGCGAGTGAGCGCACCTCTTCTTGGGCTTCTTGGCGTCCGCGAGCGACGCCGTGAGCGCCACAACGAGCGCCAGAAGCAGCGCCGCGTGGGCGAAGCAGCGCAGGTATTTGAGCATGGGTAGTGGGCTTTCCCGTCGGTGTGCGCGTCGCCTTTGCCGCCGCTTGCCCGGGGTGAAAGTTCAACTGGGAATCCGAATGGCTCGGCAATCCAGCATGTGATGATGACACGTACCGGTCCTACCAGTCGGGGGCATACAAAGTACCAGTCATTCACCACCAACTAGCTAATGCCACAAAATACGCTATTACGGGGTGTCACTGTGTGCGGAAGAGCTGCTGACGTTGGTGATGGCGTATCGCTGACCCATGTGCGATGCGAAGCAGCATTTCTCAGAACGACGGCGAAGGCACCAAGCGCCCTCAAGTCGCACGCTCGCCGCCACTCGTCTCACAACTACAGCAGTTACAAGTGACTATGAGCACGCCGTCCAAGCTGCGCATCCTGTGCCTGCACGGCTACCGCCAGAGCGGCGAAAAGCTGCGCGGCCGCATCGCAGCGTACCGCAGAGTGTTCAAGTCGAGCGTTGAGTTCGGTGGGTCAATGCACATAATCGATGTTGCTTGGCCGCGGTGTTAATCACCATTTTTTTTGTGGTATTCTCCGCTGCAGTCTGTGTGGATGCGCCGATTGTTGTGCCGTACGAGCCGACAGCCGAGGAGCACGCTGCTCGGTGCGTGTTGCGTGGAAATGATGGTTGTTTGCGCTGGTGATGGTGTCAACTAACAGCAGGGCGGAACGGCAAATGGTACAGTCTGGAGCAGGAGGAAGAAAATGGTGAACCGCAGGAAGACGTGCGCCAGTTCTCGTGGTGGAACTTCAAGGAAGACCCGAGCGACGGGACGTACAAATACTCGAACGTGACCGAGTCGATCGACTACCTCGTCGACATCTGCAAAGAGCAGGGCCCGTTTGACGGCGTGTTTGGCTTCAGCCAGGGCGGTATGATGGCCTCGGCGCTTCTTCAGCTGCAGCGTAAGTTTGCAATGACATCCCTAGGGCCTGTTCGCATTCTCACAACGCTCTTCCTTATGGCTTGTTTTTAGAGGCGAAGAAGGACGACTACCCGTTTGGCTTCAGCTTCGGCATCTTCGTATCGGCTGCTCCGTCGACCGATGAGCGGTACGTCTTCTGCCACGACAAGCTCGAGTTCCCGTCGCTGCACATCATGGGCGTCACGGACGCCGTCGTCGCAGTTGACCGCAGCCGCGCCTTGTCCGAGAAGTTCGAGAACCCGCTCATCTTCGAGCACGCGGGCGGCCACTACATCCCTGCGAACAAGGAGCCCAAGGACGTCATGCGTTCGTTCATCAAGGACATGCAGCTGCTCGTGCAGAAGCGCGAGCGCGAGCAGAACGCGTAAGCGATGCATACTCATAGAGCCACTTTAGATGCCCATCCAGCAGCAGAGAGTTCCGCAACCTCATCGAATGTCACTGAGCGTTAGTGCTTCATGTTTGTGACATATGCTCCATTAGAGGGATGTTGGCTCTGGTAAAGGAATCTTGCCGTCTTCCAGCAGCTCTGCAGCTTGTGGATCGGTCATCACCATCGACGATCATGATCGCCAATCGTACTACACGAGCGGCGCGCCGCGTGCCGCGCCACACGTCGTACGTGCACCGCGCGGGCATGCACTTGGGTCGCGCGACGGCGGCGGACACGCAGGTGTTTGTGGAGCGCTCGGAGGCGCCGTCCAGCGCTGTGAAGCTGCGCCTCGGCACGGATTCTGCCGCGTCGATCACGCGCCGAGGCGTTGGAAGCCCGTACTTGTGGGCCAAGGACGTCCCGCGCATCGACGCTACGAAGCACGCGATCGAAAAGTACCAGAGCAACTTCATCCAGGTATGGCAGTGGGACGGATAGTATAAGTGCTGAGCCAGTGGGGAAGACTGACCATGTTGTGTCGTAGGTGTCGATCAACCCGTTCCTCGAGGCCCCGCCGAAGCCCGAGGAAAAGCAGAGCTTTGTTGAGTCACTGACCGTCCAGGAGGCAATCGAGGACGAAGGCATCCCGCGTGAGGCGCTTGTGCTATCTGCGCTCCTGGAAGACAGCTTCCTCCAGCCCAGTGAGATCGGTACGACGTGCACCAACAAGTCAAATCCTACCGATATGACCACGGCTGACGCTTGCATGGTGTGTAGACGCTGCTTCACGCTTGTCGAGCGAGTTCATCGAAAAGGGGCTCAAGATTGCACTGAACGAATTGGATATCGAGGCTCTGGACCACCTCGTTGTTCGTGTCCCTGAGGAGCTTCTGCTCTCCGAGCACCACCGCGCGAAGCTGCAGGACACGCTAGCACGTACCGCTGGCGTTCTTGAGAACCTGTGCGCGGCGAACAAGATCCAGAGCTTTGGCTTCGCGTTGCCCTCGTTCGCGTCGTCGTCGGCTCCGCTGGAGCGCCTTGTCGAAAGCACACTGGTGCCTCTTTCGGAGCAGCACGTGAGTTTCTCGTCGCTGCAACTGCCCGTCGTGTTGGGCAGCGCGGTCGCGCCACTTCCGGCGGTGCTTCGCGGGTTCCAGCAGTCGCGCAACGTGCTGCTCATGGCCGAGAAGGTCTTTGACGCCTCGCTCTCGAATGAAAAGCCCATGTCGCTGCGCACGTACACGCCTCACGAGGGCGAGGACATCGCGCTGCTGCTCAAGTCGGCGTTCAACCTCGCGATCAGCATCGAGCGCAAGTACATGGAGAAGATCCTCCCGGAAAACAGCCAGCACAAGCTGCCCGCGGCCGAGGACGTCGCGTGGGCCCACATCCTCGCGAACCAGCACTCGCAGTTCGACAACCTCGAAGAGTGGAACTACATCCGCGAGACGCAGATCCTGCCGCGCTTCGAGATCACGGTCAAGCAGTTTGACGGCTACGAGGAGCTCAAGGAGTTTGGCTTTGCGTACTCGATGGCGCTGCGTGAGCTGCTCAAGTGCTTCACTGCGTCCGTGGAGGTCCGACCACCGCCGCGACACCTACGAATCTATCGATACCTCCTCAATTACTGACTATGCTGTGTGATCGTGTTGTATCTAGATCTTGGACGCCGGTCGCGCCGAGAGCATGCTCGCCAGCTTCAAGGAGCACGGACTGCTGACGCACACGGACGAATCGCTCGAGCACGTCGCCGCCAAGGCCGCGCTCAGCGCCGGCGTCGACGTCGTGCTCTTCCAGGAGCAGCTCGGCAAGACCGCGAGCTTCTCGCCCGAGCCCCTGTACACGGCCGCGCAGCTCGACGAGCTCGCGCGCGTCGCACGCCCGTTCCTTGCTGTTGAATAGACAGACGCACACCCACATCAACTTTCCTCATCATTGTCAGATGGTCTGTTTTTGATATGTTGGTGGCAAATGCAACTTGGTTTTCGTAAATATCGACATCAGGTCTGCTTTTCTGTGTATTTCGTCTGGGATATGCGACAGTGTTTCGTGATTTCTTTGCGGTGGGTTCGTTTCAACTCAGGGGAAGAAGGGCGAAAAATTGGAGCCCATCGCGCCCCCACAACGGCAACAACAGCGAGAGAAACGCCGCCGCGCAACTATCCATAGCTACGCACGGCAGCATCCGCCTTCGCCCCAACAGAACACACGCACGCCGCCATCTATCTCCGTGCGCACGTTCTCCAGCTCCAGCGTCAGCAAGCACGCGCTAATTATACGGCTTCCCCGGCGCCGTCATTTGCCGTCTCTTCTCGAAGTGGCTAACGCCGTTTTATCCTTCGGTCCCTCCTCGCCTCCGACTCGCGTTCCCACCTTCCACCGGGAGAGAAGCTCGCACATTTGCTGGCCACTTCCCAACAATCGCCCGAGTCCAGTCGTCCAGAAAGCAGTCACTCCGGAAAACCATGTCGAACGGCAACCAGGCGTCGCTGACCAAGGACAATGTCAAGTTCATCGCGATCGCGCGCGCGACCGACAAGGCAATCGTCGCATGCTACTTGCACTCGGCGTCCAAGAAGTCGCAGGTCGACCTGAACGAGCTCACGACGTACAAGGAGATGCTCTCCAAGGTCATCCGCGCGCCGACGTGGAAGTCGCAGGTCACGCCGAACGGCCGCCACTCGCTCGAGTGCGACCCGAACAAGTTCCACTTCACCATGGACAACGACGAGCTCGTGTTCGCGGCCATCACGTCCAAGGACTACCCGATTCGCCTGGCCTTCCAGATGATCACGACGGTGCAGCAGGAGATCGTGCCCAAGTTTGGCTCCAAGGCGCTCACGTGCCGAGAGGTACGTCTTGACACACGCGTACATGCCTGGAACCCATGTGCTGACCTTTGCGCTTTTGTGTGAACAGAACGGACTTGACAAGGACTGCTTGAAGCCGCTGCAGTCGATCGCCACGACCTACGATGATCGCACCAAGGTCGACAAGCTGTCGGAAGTCATGAACACGGTGGATTCGGTCAAGGGCGTCATGCACAACAACATCCAGGTCGTGCTCGCCAATACTGAGAAGATGGAAGTCGTGGAGCAGAAGACCAACGACCTCAACGAGCAGGCCAAGGTGTTCCGCAACACTGGCCGCAAGCTGCGCAAGTCGATGTGGTGGAAGAACATGCGCCTCACGCTCGCGATCGCCGTGTGCGCGATTCTCGTGCTGCTTGTGATCCTCGCGATGGCCGGTGCCTTCAAGAAGAGCTCCAAGTCCAGCGAGAAGGCTGCGTCTCGCATGCTGCGATTCATCGAGTGACCGGACAGCGTGTCTGTGCGTGTCCGTCGTTTCCTTTCCGCATCATGAGCGACCTGAACTCTCGTCCGCGTCCGTTGGATGACAGCTGCGTTCCGAAGTGTATTGCAGCGGTTCGCCAGTCTTCTGCGGAACACCCTCCACCTTTCGTAGTATAGATCTAAGGCACTATTGTGCCCGCCACTCAGCGCACTACTTATATATTAGTGTCGGAGGACCCCGACTTACTCACTACTCTTGCTAGTCCTCGTCGCTCACCAGAACAGCCTCCTCCAATCTGTCCATTTGGTTGGCATTAACTTCATCCACACGATGTCTTCCCTCCTGAGGTTCGATACGCCATTGCTTTGGATCGTCCTCTTCAGATTTTGCTTGGCGTTCTGCCTCTGCGGTTTTCTCCTGGTCAAGGGTGCCGACGTCCGGAGGCGCCACGCCCTTTTCTTCTTCCTCTTCTTCTAGTTGTTGCTCACCCGACAGGATCTTCTTCTGTGGCGCTTCCTCGCTCTCTGCGTCGTATTGAGGCGGATCATCCAGCTCTCCGGCCTCTCTTTTCCTCTTTTCCTCTTTCTTCTCGACAGCGAGACGGCTAAATCCGAGAAAGAGGCGCTGACGCATTCCTGCGTCTTTGGCTTCTAGCACCAGCCGTTTCCGGTCGTTCATGACGATTGTGATGCAGAGCTCGTGCTTTTCCGGTTTGACACTGCTGGCCCCTTCGGCGCCCTTGGTCACGTGGCTTATCTCCGTGCTCTCGATCGAGCTCTTCTTGGAGACCCATCCTTTGGTTCCCACTTTATTCCAGTACACGGTCATGAGGTTGGGCGTGATGAAGAACGTGCGCTTGACGACTTTTCCGCTCTTCTGCGTGATCTTCTTGAGCGCGATGCCCTCGAGCAGAGACCGCACAAACTCCAAGTACTCGTACATGTGCAGCTCGTGCTCGTGGAGATTGTCATGCGCAATGTCCGACTTGGCGTACTCTTTGCGCTTTTCAGCTCGCTTTTGCATGGACGTGCGGCGCTCCACGGCTGTGAGCAAATTCTCCCGTGTGGTATCGGAGACCGTGCTGCCTACGATCGTCGCGCGGCGACCAGCGCCCACAGGAGAATCGCTTCGTCCGCCAGCTGTGATGCTTGCCTGGCGAGCCAGTGGCGAGACCGAGCCGCGGCGTGATGGGTCAATATCACTGCCACCCGCATCTTGAGTGGTTTTGGAGGCATCATCGCCACGTGGGGTCACAGGCGCGAAGATTCCAGGTTTCTTCGTGCGAGGAGACGGCGGCAACGGATCAAAGAGCTTGTCGACGTCCTCTACGAGCACCAGGTCGTCTTGCTCATTTTGTGAATCGATGAATAGATGAGGCAGCAACGAGTCGTCGGTCTCGACGCCGATGCTTTCGAATGTTTTTGCTTGCACCGGTGCTTGCCCCGCGAGCAGATCGATGTTGTCATGTAAGGTGCCTCTCGATTCCTCGCTTTCCGACGACGCGGCCTCCTCGTACCCATGCCACCACATCGACAGTCGATCGAGAACACCATATACCCGCCTGGGCGCCTTCATTTTCGACACCATCGCGCTGTCTTCGTACGCGGGATTGTTGTCTTCTGGCCACAACGCGAACGGCGCGCTCTCGAGCTTGGATGGTGACTGGACAGGGATCACTGCGAGCAGCGCCAGCAGCACCGCGACGCACGCGAGATAGGCCCACATCGTAAAATAGCACGTGGACGTACACTCGAAATGCGTGCCGTAGGCATTGCGGTACGTGCCAACGTGAGCGAGCACATGGCTCCGCTCGATCGTCGTGGTCGTCTCATTGAGCTGCTGGGCCGCGGTCGACCGGAGCCCTTGGGCGACGAACGCGAGCGCTCGTATCCGCCACAGCGAGGTCGCGTGCATGTGCACCGAGTGTGTCTATCCTGCCGTGTCAGATGCAGCCTGCACCTCCCACAGAGCGGCGGGCGGCGACCTGTTGTTCAGTGGATCCATGACCAAGCTGGATCGCGTCGCTTCAACAATCATCATTCCTATCCATTGATCCACCCTGTAATCTGGTCCACTATGTGAGACATTCGTAGTGAATTTGGGCTCATCATGGTCAATAAATTCGGTATCCGTACTTTATCGACTGCATAGAGTACGCGCTGCCGCCATGGTTGTTGGAGCGGGGCCACAAGGCAACCAAAAAGGCCCCGAGGACGACGCCCCCCGCGACTGCCGCGCGACGTGTCTAGAAGCCCACGCCCACGAGAGCGAGGGAACGAGACGTCTCGGTTCGTAACACACCAAAAGCAATGTACCGAGGCGGCGGCGGACGCGACGACTACGACGGCGGCTCGCGCTACGGCGGCAACGGCGGCGGCAACAAGCGCGCGTACGACGACGACCGCTACACCAACAACGGCGGCGGCGGCGACGGCGGCTACAAGCGCTCGCGCCACGAGGGCCGCGAGGGCGGCGACAGCTACTACCGCCCGCGCAACAACGACTACCGCAACGGCGGCGGCGGCCGCTACAACAACAACAACAACGGGGGCGGCGGCTACGACCGCCGCGGCGACCGTGGCAGCTCGTACGCGCCCGCCGAGAGCGACCAGGCGCGCGCGTGGCGTCTCGCAAAGAAGGCGATCGTCGAGGTGGGCGAGGACGCCGCGCTCGAGCAGCTGCGCGGGCACGCGCTGCGCGAGCAGCTCTCGGACGTGGCGGCCAAGATCCGCGCGGAGCTCGAGGGCGACCACAACGATGTCAAGCTGGGCTTTGTGGCCTCGCTGGTCGTGCGCGGCGCGTCGCGGCTGCCGCACAAGACAGCGCTGTACGCCGTGGTCGTGGGCCTCGTGAACGAGACGCAGCGCGCGCTCGGACGTAGCGTGGTCGACGCGACGTTTGCGCAGATCCAGAAGGATCTCGATTTCTTCCAGGCACAAAGCGCCGTGGGCGACGACAGCGGCGCGGGGGCCGTGGACGAAGACGAGCTGCGCAAGAGCAACGACGTGAACGGCGTCGCTGGGCGGCTGCGCCTTCTTGTGCGCTTCCTCGGGGAGCTCGTCTCGACCCGCGTGCTCAAGGGCGAAGATCTGCTGAGCGTGCTGGACACGATCCAGGGTGCGTGCACGCCCGACGACTTTAACGGCGATAGCGACGACGGTGCGCTGTCGCTTCGCGCGCGTGAGAACGGTGCGGCCTTCAAGGACTTTTTGGCGTCGATCGTGCTGGACACGCTCGTGCATGTACGTTCTCGGGACCATCTAAACGCTCCTGGAGATTTTCTTTAGTCCCAACTGATTCCAATTGGTGTGTGATAGGCTGGCCACGCTGTCGCAGTAGGCAACGAAGACATGTACGATAGTCTGATCAGCCGCTGCAAGGAGTACATCACGAACCGTGAAGAAGAAAGCAACCCACGCGGCATCGACGATAGCTCGGCACACGCGACCAACTGGCTTGAGCGCCGGCTGCGACTCGAGTTGGTGTGGGAGCCGGAGAGCGATGAGGATGCGGTTGCGGCATGCAAGAAGTGTGACCTGCTCTCGCTCCAGTGGGAGGCGCTCAACCTCATCCGCGCCGAGCCCAACCCCGTCGTGGGTACTGAGGTAAACCCGCACTTGCGATCGAAGCTCCCAGGTATTCTCTACCCGCAGGAGCTGTTCGAGAAGCACTTCACAGCGACAGTCGAGCCGCACGCGCTCACCAGTGGCCTTTCGTTTGACTTCGCCAGCGTACGTCTGGTCTTAATCTCTGATCGCAGAGGGGTTGTAAGCTCACCTTCGCGTGGTGCGATGACACTTGCAGCTCGACAACAGCAAGATCCCACGATACGAGGCCGTTTTCCGTATCCTCACCGAGGAAAGTGGTGCTGTCGGTGCTCCGCTCGCCAACCTCCACTTGGCGTCGTACCTCACCGTGCGCGGCGATCTCGCCGACATCATCGACGTAAGTCGGCAAACCCTGTTTCTTCCAGATGGATTTAGCGCTGGAACCTGACGATTTTGCATGCTCCACAGGGCTTTCATCCCAAGCCTGCGATTGCGGCCAAGCATCTCATTGCCTTGACCAAGAGCTACAACACTCGATTCGTGGACGCTGAGGTCGTCAACCTCAAGGCCGAATATGTGCTTCTCGAGTCGCTCTTGATCAAGGCACTGAACGAGAAGGAGGCTGCACGCCTCGGCTACTTGTGCTCGGTCCTCACACACTTGGTCAAGGTGGACGCGAAGCTCATCTCCCCTGCGCTCGCCATTGTTGTCGAGCTTCTCTTCCGTGAAGTTCCGATGATGAGCGCGAGCGCCGTGGACTCGTTCGTCAAGCTCTTCAGCCACTTTTTGTCAAACTACGAGTTCAAGTGGGCGTGGGCTCGTTGGGCGCATGTGCTCGAAGCCTCTGAAGATGATGCACAGCGCCTCTTCGTCAGCTCGGTGATCGAGCGATGTGTGCGTCTGTCTTATCTCCAACACATGCAGAGTGTGCTGCCTGCCGAGTTCCACGTGCTGCTTCCCCCGGAGCCCAAGCCACGTGTCATCTATAACTCCGACGCTAATGACGAGTCCAGTGTGTCGTCCTCGACCAAGGACTTTTTCCAAGCCGTCTCATCAAAGTTGAAGGCGCATCCTCCGGCGACTGCTTTGTACGCGTGGCTCCAGGAAGAACTGAACGGAGGTGCTGGCATCGAACGTCACCTCGCGGTGGACATTGTCTTCACGGCCATTTTGGATGCGGGTGCTGCCACCTTCACCCACTGCCGCCTCATGCTCGAGAAGTACGGCGTCCTTGGTGATCTGTTCAGCGGTGAAGAGGCGGAGCTTTTGCTGGTCAAGACGGTGGGATTCGTGTGGGTCAACTCGCCTCAGCACATTGGTATCATCTTGAACATGATGCTTCGACAGCGCGTGATCCAGGCCACGACCATTGCCAAGTGGATCTTCACGTCGGATGCGATTCAGCAGTACAGTTGGCCGTACGTCTGGGGTATCCTCGACGAGACGCTGACGTTCCTCAAGGCCTCGATCGTGGTCGCCAAACTCGAGCAGGTGAAGCGAACGTCTGGCGGTGATGCAGAGATGAGCGATGAGGATGACTCGGTCAAGCGCCTCGAAGATGAACTGCGTGAACTGCTCAAGATCGTGTTCGTTGGCTTCAACCGCGTGATCGCCGAGTACAAGAGCAACTGCGATGCCGACGGCATTTCCTACAAGGATAACTGGTTCCTGAGCGCGCTCGCCCAGATGAAGGCCGTGGGCGGCAAGTTCCGCGTCGTGCTTGAAGACATTGCGGATGAGCTGGCGGCCGAGGTGTTCAATGGAAACGCTGCCGACCATGACGCGAAGAAGGTCTTTGAGTTTGTGCGCGACTCGTACCGCAGCAGTTGAAGGTATCACGCATTGTGAGTCCAGCACAATCCAGCGTTCACCGAGAGTAGCAAAGCGCCTTTCGTTGCTTCGATTGGACTATCATATCCGAATCGTCTTAACACAGAAACAAAATACAACACGAGGGACATTTTTCTTGGGATACATAGCGGGAGTTCAAATTGGTGAAATTACTTGCTCTCATCTTCGTCTGCCTTGGGCGCCACAGTCTGCGGCGTGATCTTGCGCTTCTTGACAACAGGCAGCACATTCACGGGCGCGCTGCTGGCTGCCGCAGCCGGGGCGGCCGAAGTGGCTGTTGCGACCGGCGCCGGGGCCGGCGTGCCAAAGCCGATGGTCGTGACGGAGCCGTCCGCGGCAGTCTCGGCAGCACTGGTCGCAGCTCCGCCGGAGCCAAACCCAACGAGCTCAGCGCTCGCGCTTTCCTTGATGCCGTCCACTTTCTCCTTGAGCTCCACATACACCTCAAGGTGCTCGAGCAGCTTGGCCTCGTCCTCGGTCAGGGCGCTCTTGTCACCAGCGAGGCTCTTGTACACTTGCACGCACGTCAAGAAGTCTTCCTTGAGCGACGCGATGTTGTCGAGCTTGTACCCGAGCTCCAGCGAGCTGCTCGCAGCCGGAGCCTTCCGCTTGCCCTTGCCCGTGCCCGCGCTCTCGGGCTCGTCGTCGGCCGAGTACTTGGGCAGTCGCTGCGTCACAAAGTCGAGCAGCTGCGGCGGGCACGCTTGCGCAACGCGGTAGATGTTCTCGGACATGACGCGGCCCGCGAGCACGTAGTACCGCATGCCTTGCTCCTCGCGGCTTAAGCTCGCCTGGATCTTCGCGGCGGCCGTCGCGTCCTCGCCCTTGGAGGTGTCCTCGTAGATGCACGAGATCGCGAGGCAGCAGTACAGGTCCGCGAGCAAAGTCGTGTCGGGCTCGTTGGTGGCCTTGTAGATTTTCTTACGGAGCATCAGGCTCTTCTCGTAGTCGCTCTTGGCCTGCGCGAAGTTCTCCGACTCCATGCTGTGATCGCCGAGGCGCATGTACACGCGCGCGAGCTCCTTCTCGACCGCGAGCTCCTCGGGGAAGCGCGAGTAGATCACACGCGCCACCTCGAGCATCTCCCACGCGACCTGCAGGTCGTCCGCGGTCTCGCGCGCCTCCTGCTCCACGTCGCCCTCCTCGGCGCCGCCGTTGCCAAACACGCTCGCCGTGGCCTCCGACAGCGCGAGCAGCGTGTTGCCGTTCTCGTAGTACACCGGCGCGATCGCCAGCGACTCGACCTCCTGCTCCACCTCCGTCCTGCATATAGCAATACACAGTCATCGCGTCAGCATCATCCTTCGTGGAACATCTTCAAGAGCGCCTGGGAGACTAGGGTCGTACATAGTGCGGAGCATGTCCTCGAAGGCCGCGACGGCCTCCTCGTACCGCTTCTCCTTGCGCAGCGCGAGCCCGCGCGTGAACCGCGGGTCGCTCTTGGTCTTCTCGATGGTCTGCTCGACCGAGGACTTGTTCTCCGCCGCCGCGGCGCGCGCTTCGTCCGCCATGGTGATGCTGTTGGTATTGGAGGGGATCTGCTGGAATACGCCAGGGTGGAGCAGAGAGGAGCGTTTCCCGCCAAAAATCCAGGGTACGATCGGAAGCGTACCCTGGGTACGCGCGTCCTGAATCTATGTGGTCCACCGAAAGGAAGTTCGGTCCCGCCAGGTATTTGGCGGGGAAAGAGCGCTGCATCTAGTGCCACGCAGTCAGACCGGCTCGGTGCCTTTCCGTCTCCTCCGCATATGGACCAGCCGGTAGAAAATGACAGGAGCTATTACTTATCCCCGGGGCGGGGGAGATGACGTCTTGGATCACCGGCACAATGGCGCTGCGGTGGCGGACAGATCGCCGCAAGCACGAGCAGAGCCGGTGGCGCTCGCTGAGTACCTGGAACCTAAAATTTAGGAATCAAACCTCCACCGTAGGCATGGTGTTCGAAGTGTGCATTGCCGAAGCACTGCTTGGTTCATCGACCGTGTAGACAGTAAAGAGAGAAAGAGGGAGATAACGCGGTTACTAGTACACGGTGTGAGTACAGCTCTATAGTTCCCGTGGAAGAGACGCAAACCGCGTCGGCATATTGCCTGCAAGGCAGTGCAGCGGTCTCCACCCCGGCCGGCCTACGTAGCCTGACCTCGAACATCTCAAATGCTGCTGATCGATCGACGCTGTGCCTCTCCTAGGGCGACAGCGACAGCCTTCTCCGTGTCATGGCTGCCCGTGTTGTGATCTGTGATTGTTGGATCTTCCTCATCAATTGGGGTGCTGTCTAGAGATGCCGAGAACGTGGACGCCTCCGCTTCGAGCTCGTGGCGGCTCGAATGAATTTTGTCCTCTACGGCTGCTCCTCCTCCAGCTCCGGTGGATGGATGTCCCAGAGCTCAGTGCCCACCCATGGTGGCCCAAATGCACACTACACGAGGAACGTCGACCAAGAGAAACGCGGAAGCTCACAGAAATGGATAGAAAGCACCAGCCTCATTGACTCTGGGGCGATGGGTTGAGTACACCTAGTTTCGCGAGTTCGTAGATGACTCTCCGCTGTGCTGGTGTTCGCTCTGTGGTTGGAACGTTTTTCGTGTTCTCCGAAAATGATTCTCCTCTGGGCGAAGGCTGCCTGCTGAGCCACCAACCAGGGTGACAGAATGAGAGGACTGGCTGGATTGAAAGTTTCAGCGGAGGGGAGGGGAGGGGAGAGAATTTGGCGCTGTGCGCGGTCCCCCTTGTTTTCCTAATTTAAGGTTGGCGGGCAAAACCCGCCAACGAAAAAACCCAAAGCACAAAACCAAAAAAAACAAAACCAACAAAACTGGGCGGTCAAGTGTGACTGACGGAACCAAGCCCAGCCCAGCCCTGCGCTGCACAGGCGGCGGACGCAGAGGCAGGTGTGTGATCCATCCGGGACACTCCCCGAATCGATAGACCGACAGAACCGATTGACCTTTGGAGGGCTTCCCACCCTCCACGAAGAGCGACCGGGGCTGCGTTTTTCGTTCTCCTCCCCTCCGCTCCGCCCGTGAGGCCCCCGTTTTTTTTTGTTCCGCGCGCGCCCAACGCATTCTCCTGCCCGGGAGGAACCATGAGCGACACGTCGGACGACGACAGCGTCGAGTTCCTCGGCGCCGTGGCGCCGACGCCGCCGCCGCTGGCGCCGCCGCCCGCGGCCAAGGCCGAGAAGAAGCGGCCCGCCAAGCCCAAGCTCAAGACCGGCGGCGCCGGCAAGCAGCCGGCTAAGCCCGCGACTGCCAAGGACGCCAAGGGGAAGAAAGAGCCCAAGAAGGTGCCGTCCGGCGGCAGCTCCGCCAAGAAGACGGCGCCCGCGAGCGGCGCGACCAAGCCCGCGAAGAGCAAGGCGAGCGCCAAGGCCAAGGCCAAGGACAAAGAAAAGGACGCGCTGCTGGCGCCGGCGACGACCAAGAAGGCGGAGAGCAAGGCGCCCGCCAAGGCCCAGGACAAGCCCAAGAAGAAGAAGAAGGCTGCGCCCGTGGTGGTGACGGCGCCGCCGCCGGTCGCGCAGAAGCGCCCGTCGGGCATGATGAGTATCCTGGATTTGTGCAACGACGACCGCGACGACGACGAGACCGAGGACGACGAGCCGCCGCAGCACCCGCACCGGCCGCCGCCGGCCGTGCCGCACTACGGCGGGCCGCACGTCGGCGGCCTCTACGACGACGGCATGAGCTCGGTGGACGAGGACGACGCGACGTCGGTCGTGGACTCGGAGAGCGGCTCGATCAAGACGCCGCCCAAGAAGAAGGCGAAGAAAGCGGCCCCCAAAGCGCCGCGCGCGCGACCGACCGACGGTACGGGCGACGACGCGGACGACGACAGCGACGAGGGTGCGGACGAGGGCTGGTCGGACCACAACCGCTGGTACTGCAACATTTGCAAGGACGGCGGCGAGCTGCTGTGCTGCGACCGGTGCCCGCGCGCGTTCCACATGGCCTGGTGCGTTGCGTTTCCTTGGTGCTCCCTGTTCGACGTGCTCGTGTCTAACTCTCTGCATTTTGTGTGTGGTTGATATAGCCTGGGTATGAAGGACAAGGCCATCCCGGACACGGAGTGGTTTTGCAAGATGTGCGCGTACGTTCCTCTCGGGCTGATGTGGGAATTTTTTTGGGATATCCGAGGACTGAGCGTGTTTTTTTCTTGTTATAGTGAGTGCCTGGATCGCCGTCGTGCCAAGAAAGAGGCGAGGGAGAAGGCGCGGCTCCTGCGGGAAGCGGAGAAGCTGGAGCGGGATGCGACCAAGCGCAAGATGAAACAGATGAAAGAGGACATAATCGCGCAGAAGAATTCGGAAGCGATCGAGCACAAAGCCAAGCGTGTGCTGGAGATGCAGGACCGCATTCTCAGCCGCAAGAAAATCAAGTACAAGGACAAGGAGGAAGAAAAGCTCGGAAAACTCGCCGAAGATCTGGCACAAACCGTGCGTGCGGCCAAGGAACGACTGGAGAAGCTCGAAAAGGAAGATGCGGCGCTGAAGAAGAAGGAGGAGGCGTTCAACAAGAAGAAAAAGAGCGGCCCGGACGAGGTCGCCCCAGAAGATGACAAGGCCCTCTTCAAGTCCGACAAACCGACGTGAGTATTCACGCACCCTGGCTTTGGATGGATGATTCATGTGTACTCACACTGTGTTCGCATTCGGTGGATTGTTCTATTGCAGGCCTAGCCCGTGTGCGTTTGGTGAGATTCCGAGCGAGCATATTGCTGACCTCTTGTCGATCTGGGACTGCTTGAACTCGTTCGCATCGATCATCGAGCTCGCGCCCATCACTCTGGAGCAGCTTGCAGAGGCTTTGGTGCATAATGAGCGATCTGCGCTCGTTACGGAAGTCCACATGTGTCTGCTGAACCTTATTCTCGAGGATCGAGAAGAAGACGACTACGTGTCAGATGATGAGGCGTCAATGGACGAGACTGAGCGATTCCGTTTCGAGATTCAGCACGCTCCGGGCACAATTGGTGTCCCGACAGCCAGCCTGCTCAACTCGACATCTTGGCCAGCCGTTCTCTGCAATCTCGTGTTGTCGGTTCCGCGTTACTCGGCAAGTGTGACCCCGACCCTTCAGAGCGCGCTCACGGCTCTCAAGTTAAACGAGTATCCGACACTGGAGCTCCCTCAGAAGCTTACTCTTCTTCATTTCTTGATCGGTCGAGCGTACGCGACGGAGAAGTTCCGACAGATGCTAGGGAAGCATGTGAGCGAGAGTGTGAACGCCTCCAAAGAATTTAGTCGAGCTGCTCTCCTGGATCGCCGGACTGCCGCGGAAGAAGAAAAGAAGCTCCGTGAGAAACAGCGCCTAGAACTCGGTGAGCTTGCGGATCAAGGCAAGGGCTCAGTGAAGACGTGGTTGAAAACCGACAAAAAGAATGCGAACGGCGTAAGCGATACCGCATCAGTCGAGGGAGACGATGTCGACAAGAAGAGCGACACAAATGGAAACACTAGTGGGGTTGCGACTGCGTCCTCGAGTGACTCGGAACTCGACGACCTCAGTGAGGAAGCTTTGACCAAGAACGAAGAGGACCTCGAGAAACTACTTGCCGACAGCTTCATTTCCCGCCATGAGTACTTGTCTCGCAAGAAGCTCCTGGATCTTCAACGTGAGAAACTGAGGAAAAAGGCGGAGGAACAGCTCAAGAAGCAACGATTGCTCGAACAGCAAGAACGCCGGCGAACTGCGGCCAAGAAAGGCATTCAGGAGGGTCTAGTGTCGAAGGACCCCACTTTGTTGAAGGCAGCTATCGAGAAAGCAAAAGAATGCGATCTACCTGATCGAATCATTGTATCTGCAACTCACGTGCTCGAGATCTTGGAGGCTGAGGCAATCCGAGAAGAAGAAGCCGAGGTGCGCAAGATGAAGTTCAACAAGAAAATGCGCGAGCTGTACGTCCGCACAGAACCTCTCGGGCGAGACAAGACTGGGCTGCGGTATTGGATATTCCGTGGTGACAAGCAGCACCTCTACATTGAGAAGTCGAGTGGTTTTGATCTGAAGCGCCACTACGATGGGGTTACTGCCGATGGCGTTATCGCGCGTGGATCGTGGTCTTGCTACAGTTCTCAGGCAGAAGTGAAGGCTCTTATCGAGTCGCTGGACGAGCGTCATGCAGCTGAAGCACAGCTGCGATTGGCGCTGAAGGAGAACTTTGACACAATCACGGATGATATGCCGACGGCGAAGCCTGGGTTGCTGCTGGCAGACATGTCGAATGATAACGATGCCAAGAAGCGCGCCAAGGGACGTCCCGCCAACGGCAATGCTCAAGACGATGGAGCCGTCGACTTTTTGGGGTGGCGGAATAACAAGAAGGCGTGGAAGAAGAAACACCATCTTGACAGTGATATCGACGCTTTGCGTGAGGAACTGCTTGAAGCGTATTCGTGGCTTTCGAAGAGGCTGACGGAAGTTACGTCGGCCTGGACCGACGTTGCCAAGGCAGACTGGGTGAAGATGGTCAAGTCAATGAGCAGTGTTGCCGACGCGGTCAAACCAGTACTCGCACTCGAAAAAGAAGTCATGGCATTCCAGCTCCGTGTTCAAAGCCTTATGCCAGCCAACGGTCAAAATGAGCGGAATGGAAAACCCTCCAACGGGGAGTTGGGCAATGCCGCATCCTCCAAGGATCCAGAAAAGAGTGAAGAGGAGGATGACGACGATGACGATGAGATCGAGGAGATCGAGGCTGGCGCCGAAGATGGAGCTGTTTTGTGGCCCTCGACGAAGTCGCGTGATCGCTGGATTACCGAGGTTAAAAACGCTCGGACATTGGCCACGTTGTCTGCGGCGTTCGGCTCCTTCGTGTTGCGTTTAGACGCGTTCGGCCTGTCGGAATTCGCGACTGAGGACGCTGTCACAACTCGTCGGGCGAAAACTGAGAAGGAGAAGCAGTCGAGAAAGGAGCGAGCGGTGAAGAAGAAGCAGAAGATGGAAGAGGAGGAGGCCGAGGCTGAGGTTGAGCAGCGCCAATCAATTGATGATTGGGAGGAGGATTGTTACATCTGCACGGAAGGCGGAGAGCTGCTGTGCTGCGACGGATGCCCTCGAGTTTTCCATTATCCGTGCGTTGGGCTCCGGCGTGTGCCGCGTGGCAAGACATTTTGCCACCACTGCGACCCGACTGTGAAACCCGTGTACCCGGTTGTCACGGGGCGAAAACTTGTGCGCGCGAAAGCCGAACCCGAAGTCATCCCCGAGTCTGTTGACGGATCCGTCGAGGGCGGCTCCGATGCCGAGTCTGACGTGGAACTTGCCGTCGATACGGGCAGTTTGAATGCTACGAAGCACGAAGACCAGTGGGATGTTGAGTGCGGTGTCTGCCGCCTTGGCGGCGAGCTTCTTTGCTGTGATGGCTGCCCGCGCGCTTTCCACACGAAGTGTATCGACCTGGAGGTACGAATAGTCGTCGCGTGGGGCTCATTTGTTATACCATCCTATCTAACAACGTTGTATTCACAGACTGTGCCCGAGGACGAGTGGTTCTGCGACGAATGTAACCTGCAGACCTGTGGACTGTGCAAGAAGAACAAGATCCGTCTCGACTCCCACGTGATCTGTGGGTCGGAGGATGGAACGAGAGGATGCGAGCTCGTCTTCCACTTGGTACGTTTATCGCGAGCTTTTCCGATCCTTTTTGTGTTGCTCATCGTTTTCTTTGTCCCGACAGAAATGCGCCAAACTGTCGGCCGTTCCTGAGGATGACTGGTACTGCAAGAAATGCCGAAAGACACTGCCGAAGTGATGGAAAGGCGAATGGATAGATGACATGAGTATGCGTGGGCTGAGAAGGTAGCGATGAGCGAAAGGAGATGCACTCAACGAATATCTCATATTTTAGACAGATGCTGAGTTGAAGAGTGCTTGCCACTGAGTTGCAACACTCGCCCATTGATACTTGTTGCGGGCATACTGAATCATTTCTTGTCGTAGGTGATCGGCCTCCGCGACGTGCGTCACCGCGTGCACGACGCTCTCTATCCATGCGTCTATCCAAACTCGGCTCTCAACGGAAGAGCCATCGTGGAGGAGCTCGCTCGGACCAAGATCAAAAGTCCCGGCTGTTTCGCTCAGGGCCGATGCCGGGAAGCGACTGGTGATGGGAATCGCGCCATTCGCCATTGCTTTCATCAACGAGACACAGCTCGTCTCGCTGAAGGTTGTCGGGTACAGATAGAAGCCTGCGGTCGAGTACTCTAGAGCCAGCGTCTCGTGGTCGACCAAGCCAACGTACTCCACGCCGGGTTGCCGAAGCAGCACGTCCATAGTTTGCTTCCACTCGTCGAAATCCTTTATGTGACTTTTCCCCCACGCCATGAACGCGGGTGTGAACCCGTAGAAGACTCTCAAGGTCGCGTCCGGGACGTGAGCGCGGATGCGGGGCCACACCTGCAGCAGACGTTGGAGCCCTCGGCTTGGTGAACTCCCGTACACGAAGCGCAGACTCCGCTCGTAAGATGTCAGTTGCGAGTTGTCCACGAAGTACGCCGGGTCAAGCGCATTCGATGTGACCACGACTCTCGAGGCGAGCTGGCGCGGGAACAACGACGCCTGGTAATTGCTCACACAGAGAATCCCGTCCACCAACTCCTCCAGCAGCCGCGACTGCTTCGCGTCCTCAGTCGGCACATCATGGACCCAGAAATATCGGCGTTTGCTGCGCGCTCCGACGGCCAGCGAGATGTGGTATCGCCATGCGACGAAGACGTCGACGGCAGTGTCGTCGGGATCATATGCGTAATGCGGGTACCACAGAACTCCCTCCGGCAGAGCCGTGGTCGCGCTGGTCATGTCGTCCGGCGAAGGATCGCCGTACACCTCCACCCAGTACCCTAGTTTGTGGAGCTCACGGGACAAGAACACCACGGCCTCCTCCGACCCGCCGAGTCCGGTTCGCAGCGATGACGGCCCCCACGCGTCCCACCACGACTGTCCGTACTCATGACAGTAGAAGACCACGACACGGCGATCGCGAGGCCGCGCGTGTTTGATGAACTGGCGACCGCGGTCCGCGAACGCGTGGCGTGCTTCGGCCTCGGCGGTGTGGATTTGGCGCTCGTCGCCGCGGCGGAAGTCCCCCTCGCTCGATAGAATCGCTGCAAGATTGTATCCCACGCGGAAGAACGCCGGGTGGACCACCACCGCGCGCTCGAGCAGCTCGATCGCGTCGCGCGTCCGCCCCACTCGTGCGAGTGCAAAGCTGAACTGAAGAAACCCGCGCTCGCGCTCGCTCTCGGCCACGTGAGCGCCCTCCAGGACGGTCAGGCCGAACTCCTCGTACACCGCGACTACCTTCTCAAAGTCGGAATCATCGAGGATCATGTCGGTCAGTTTGAAGAACGCATCACCGTACGACGGGCGAAGCGCCAGCGCCTCGCGTAGGTCTGCCTCGGCGTCCTCGCGCCGTCCAAGCTGCGCCAGCACGACGGCGCGGTTGTATAAGAACAGCGCCACGCCGCTATACACGTTCACCACGCGCGTCAGTTGCTCCAGCGCGTCGTCGAGATGCCCCAGTTGGAACAACGTGAGCCCACGTAGGTGCATTGCGTCCGAGTGAAGTGGCGCCACGCTCAGCACGCGCTCGTACACGGCCTGGGCGCGCGCGAGCTCGCCACGCGACTGGCTCGCCATGCCCCTCGCGATCGCGTCGCGCAGCAAGCGGTCCGAGTGCGCCTGCGGCGTCAGCTCGTGTGTGGTCGCTGGCGCGATCATGATCTGGAAGCGCGGTGCTGCGGTGCGAAACGTGTGGGACACGTCGTGCATGGCCTCGTACGCGGCCTCAATGTGGCGTGTGATGCGGCTCGTGTCGAACAGCGGCGCAACGAGCGACTGACGGGCCAGCTCTTCGCGTAGCCGCCGCCGAAGCCGTGCGTCGCGCGCGAGCTCCACGGCCAGATCTTCATACTCTTTGATCGAGTGCGGAATGAGCTCGGGTGCGTCCACGAGGTTGCGGATGAGCGAGGCCGCGACGCGCGACGGGAAGGCGTCGCCCCACACGGTCACGATCGGCACGTGCGCCCAGAGCGCGTCGGCCGCGGTCGAGTGCGCGTTGTACACGAACGAGTCGAGGAACACGTCGGCCGCCGAGATCCGCGCGAGGTGCTCGCGCTTGGGCTCGCGCGCGGCGAAGACCAGGCGCCGCGGGTCCACACCGCGCGCCTGCGCCTCCGCGCGCAGCGTCGCCTGGATGCGCTCGCTGTGCGAGCGCGACGGCTGCAGCAGCCACAGCACGCTCCCAGGCACGCGGCGCAGCACGTTCATCCAGACGCCGAAGGACACGGGCTCCATCTTGTCGACGGTGTTGAGGTTGCAGAAGACCACGGCGTCCACGGGCAGGCCCTGCGCCTCGCGGAGGCGCCGCACGCACACGGCGTCGTCCGCGCGGCACGCCGGGATCTCGAGGTCGTACTCGTTGACCTGGTACGCGTGCGGCAAGTACACGACCTGCTCGCTCATGGTCGCGGCGGCGCGCTCGGGTGGCACGACGACGCGGTCGGCGAGCACGAAGTCGGTGAATGTCGCGCCCATCGTGCCCGGGTACCCGAGGTAGTTGACGACCAGGCGGCTGGGCCGCAGCGCCGAGAGCCCGAGCCGCGCGCCGGTCGTGTGCGCCATGAGATCGACCAGGAGGTCCACCTCGTCCAGCGCGATCTGCTGCGCGAACGCCAGGTCCGACTCCGCGTGGCCGTCGCGGAACACGTCGCAGCGCTGCTCCGCGCGGCGCCGCCATTCGGACGCGTCGTGCTGGCCGTACGAGTAGCAGTACACCTCCACGCGCTGCGGGTCGTGCGCGTCCAGCAGCCCGAGCGTCAGGTGGCCCATCGGGTGGTCGCGGAAGTCGAACGTCGCGTACCCGACGCGCAGCGGGCGCGTCGCGTTGGTGCCGTCGGTCCGCGTCGCCACGGGCCGCGGCGCGAGCAGCTCGAGCGACGTGGGCTGCGCGTGCTTGCGCGCGTGCGCGACCGCGAGCCGCTTGCGCGCGACGTCCGAGAGCTCGAGCAGCGTCGCGTCGTAGGGCAGCAGCGCCGAGGTCCCCGCGTCGCCCGCGTCTGAGACCGCGTCGGCCACGGCGCCGCGAAGCTGGAGGTCCACGGCGTGGAGCATGCGGTCGATGAGCGCGTCGCGGTCGTCCCAGAGGCACAGCGTGCGCTTGGCGATCACGAGGTCCGTGAGCGCGATCGGGTTCAGGGGCGCGCGCGCCACGGCCTCTTCGTGGACGCGCAGTGCCTCGACCAGCCGGTCGGCCGACTTGAGGAAGACACCTTTGTTGTGCATCGCGCCCGTGATCTCATGCGGCCTGGTGGCACTCGCGATGACGGCGTCCTCGTGGACCACGGCGCCGTCGATGTCGCCGCGCGCGTACAAGATCGCGCCCAGGTCCATGTGCGTGCCCGTGTGGTGCGGCGCCAGCTCGAGCATGCGCCGCAGCAGCGGCTCGGCCTCGTCGACGCGGCGCATCGTCAGCAGCGCCGAGGCCTTGTTGTACAAGGCGTCGACAAACTCGGGCGCGACCTCGAGCGCGAGCTCGTAGAACTCGATCGCGCGCAGGCAGTTGGCGACGCTGAACTCACCCTGTGAGCGCGTGAGGAAGCCCATGTTGTTGCGCGTGGCCGCGAGCGTCGCGTTGTCGCCGACCGCGGCCGCAGCGCGCGCGCCGCGCTCGAGCAGCGCGATCGCGAGCTCGAGGTCGTGCGTGATGTCGAACACGAGCATGCCGAGGTTGTTGTACGCCGTCGCGAGCAGCTCGTACGCGTCGATCGCGTCCTCGTAGAGCCGCACGGCGCGCTGGAGCTCGCCGTGCTCGGTCGCGCGCCGCGCCTCGTTGTAGAGCGCGACCGCGCGCGTGATCGCGGCCTCGTTCTCGGGCGTCGCCTGGAACACGAACGGGTGGTGGTCGCGCGGCGGCACTGGCGCGGGTGCCATGGCAGACGACACTGCCACGAGCCATGCCAGTAGTACCAGTGCCAGCAGCGGCAGCGTCGTGGTGGTGCGGCCATGGCCGCGCCTTCGTGCGTGGCACGCCATAGTGACGGAGCTCGGATGCGATCTTGCGCGGCTCTGATGATCCTTCTATTTCTGCGACGTGTGTGGCACGGTGATTGTGTCGTGACTCGGTATATAACCGGTACAGAATGATTGTCCAATCAATATACCGGTATTTGTACGGTATGGGCGTAAAACCTCACGTTGTCTTCAACCTCACGTGTGGTTAGTTCCCTAATCCCGAGTTCTTTTTTTTGTTCTTCAGAATCAAAGTGACGAAAGGTGAGTACGCACGCGTCGTTTCAGGTTAGGCCAATCACATCGAACGCCTGTATTGTATTGGCCAATGGGAAGCGTGTAGGAGTGGATCCGCTTGTCCGCTCAGCATCCCGCCGTTTGACGGCTGTTCAGCGAGAGACTGGACAGTTGGGTCGCGCTCCGCCAAACGCCTCACCAATCCCCCGCCACATGGATGACTGTTCATGAACGATAGAAAATGTTCCGGGGCTGTGATGGCCGTGGCGGTTCCTGCACACGGAGAACAGAATGAAAAAGAAAGCTCGGTGGAGAAGGCGACGGCCATGAATATGCAGGCATGAACACCTCACGTTGGACGCGTACTCCTGTTCACCAACTCATCCTTAGATCACCACAGCTGGCTCTTGTGCTGCTGTGCTACCCAAAGTGGATAAGCCCTTGTGCGCCGGGGATGCCAAAGTTGGAGGAGCGGAGAACAGAACAGAAAGAGAGATCTCCACGAGACTACTGAGCCGTGCTCCTCTTCCGCCGGAACGGACTCGCTTCTGTTTCCAGCTTTCTTTTCATCAGCGCAGCCGGGGCCCTCCCACGTTTCACTCTCACACGCTCTGGCTGCCTCTTCCGTGCACATCCTCCTGTTTTTGATCCATCCACCAACCTACACCTTCCTCCTCCTCCTCCTCTCTCTCTCTCTCGGATGAACAGGGGGGAGAACGATCCACATGGGTCCCTCCTCCTCCCCCCCAACTCTTCTTCTCTCCCCCGCCGGGACGCCAAACGCAGTTCCCTCCTCCGCCCACTCCCCAACTCTCCGCGCGGCGCACACACCCTCCGCCGACGTCTGCTCCTCGGATCGATCTCCGCTGCTCCCCTCCTCCTCCTCCTCCTCCTCCTCCTCTACCATGGGTGAGATCTCGCAGCGCTACGCGCGCATGCCGCACCTCTGGGCGCTTGGCGTCGGCGCCGTCATCTCGGGCGACTTTTTCGGCTGGCAGTCGGCGCTCATCGCGGGCTTCGACGGCTGCCTCATCATCCTCTCGGTCGTCACCGTGCTCTACGTGCTGCTCTCGTTCTCGATCGCCGAGCTCTCGACCACGGTGCCCGTGGGC